>JAJHUR010115355.1:605-72844 GCA_027495735.1 Lutjanus campechanus | reverse complement strand
TATTTTGTGTGGAAGCAGAATAAAATGATGCATCAAACCCTTTTTATGGGGATTTTAATTGAGTTTTAATTTTTTTTTTTTTTTTTTTGACAAAAATGGCATTTAGTTTAAGTCATATTTTAGTTATCTGAATTGTTGATGGCATATGATTTTAGTGGTTTACAGTAGATCTAGATCACTAAACCCTACTATAATTCATTATGGTAGTGTTTAGTATGCAACCTAATAATTGACTGAAATAAATATAACATATTTAAATATAACATTTGAAATACTGATATGTTAGGCCTTCTTTGAAGGCCTAGAAGGGCCTCAGGGTTCCTCTCTGGTAGTTCTACTTCCATTTAGGCATACATTCAGACAGCCACTATATCGCTTACCATGTGGAAGTGTGTTGCATATTCACCTTGCTGTCTCAGCTCTCACACATTTTCATGCTCATGTGACCTATATAATTACATTCCCTGTTTGTAAAGTTAAATTTGTTGCAAGTAACTTGTGTTGGTTAAAGGGAAACATTTATGGGAATACAGATAATTAAGCTGTAAATGGTGTATCTTGTAAGAAAATGTGTTGATTATGTTTTATAATGTGAACATTGAGCCCAGTGGGGAGGGAAACTGATTTAAAGGGGGCTGCTTTGGCCCTGGATGAGTCAGTCCTGTCGTGGTTACAGAGAAGGTAACATCTATTGGACCTCCAGACTGTGTACTGGATTTTTTTCCTTTGAAAGGTATTTGAGTTATTGAAGAAATCCTTTTGTGATATTTTGTAATATTCTAACTTCATCTCCACTCCATTTTGTAGGACTGCCATGGACATTTTGGGTCCGCTGATGTAAAGCAGCTGTGGTCACACTTACATCTTGGTTGTGTGTAATTATGTGACGCATTTTGTTGTAACAAATCAGTCTCTAAAATTATGCCAGAGTGATCTGGCTCAAGATCACTACACCTTGATAGACTCAGTTATAAAAATCACTTATCAAAAATATTTCAAAGTCAAAAATAAAATAAAATCAGGACTCAAAAATCACTGGAGAACAGCCTCTGTTATAAGAAGTTTATTGATTTCTCTGGTGCAGGAAAAATCAACAAACTTGAGCCAATCCCGGGATTGAACTGAAGAATATAGCTCGATGCCTCTTATTTTATACTGTTTGGAGACTCTGAAGAGTCTTCTCCTTCTTCTCACATTTCAACTTGCATCCAAATATACTTGTATATGATTCGCCATTGTCCTAGGTACTTTCCACATCCATCATATTAGTCAGTCTCTGCCACCCTTAAGTCGTGAGCCATCACTTCTTTTAAAAAAAACATTTATTACACCCTTCTCCCTCCTGCACCTGTCCTCATACGTGCCCTGCCATTGAACTTACCTAGTACACACTCCAACATCTAACCGCCTGAGTCCCAGCCAGCCAGCCTGAGTCCCAGTCAGCCCTGGCCATGAACAGGGGCCCTCCCCACACAGGATTGCTCACAGAGACACACAAGACAGCTCACAGAGACTCAGATGTACAGGCTGGAGAGACTCAGAAGAACAGGCTGGAGAATTATACCACTACTATTTCCCAGAGACGTTTTCCCCTGCACACCATCACTGCTCCCACCGTCCGACATGTTTTCGTGCAACAGTTTTCCAGAGTGGTAATAGTGGATGAAATCCTGATGGACCAGGGGACCAACTTCACCTCTAGGTTAATGCAGCTCAGCAATCAAGACCACACCACACCACCTCAACAGGTTTGTCCCTTTTTGAGCTGCTGTATGGATGGGATGTCCAGGGACCTGCTCTGGCTGGGAGGCTCCTTCTACCAATCCAAGCAGTGCAATTTGAGCTTGAGATGAGTGACTGGCTGGCAAGATACCAAGAGGAGGCAGAGGTCAATCTGCATGAGGCTCAGAAAAGCCAGAAGACCTGGTATGAGCAACAGGCTCAGCACAAAGAATTCCAGCCTGGATAGAAGGTTATGCTGCTTCTCCCTTCCTCTAACAGAGTCTGACCAACCCAGGCTCCAGGAAAGGCACTGGTGAGGGAGGTGGATGTTGGAGAGGAAGCGCAGATGGGACCAGAAACCCTAAGTAGGCCTGGTACTCCTGTACTTGCACATATTGCACCAGAGCAAGCTGCCCAGCTCTTCCAGGCCTTCCCGGGGGCTTCTTCCCTCTCTGCAGCCAGTCCAGGGAAAACTTCCTTTATCGAGCATCCATTTAAAGAATGGGAGACCAATCTACCAATGTCCCTACCATGTCCCACAACAGCTGGTGGGAAAGCTTCAGCAGGAAGTGGAGGAGATATTGAAGCTTGGAATGACTGAGCCGTCCAACTTTGAAAGGTATTTAAGTTACTGAAAAACTCCTTTTGTAACATTTTGTAATCTTGTAAACATAGTGTTTTTTTCACCTGTTTTTTGTTTTGTTTTTTTACTTTTTTTTGTAAATATCAGTTTGCACCAATACAGCATAATAAATCACACTATTATAATTTTTTTTGACTACACCCGTGTTTTTCCAGTTTTGAGGGGTTTGAAATAGAACCATGTGACATATGTCAAAGATGAAATATATTCCATTTATTCAAATGTGCATTCTTATTTTAGTTACATATTTGGTTCATATAAATGAAGGCAAATTGTTGATCTATGGTTATATTTATTGGGTCAGATGTTAATATGTTATTTAATATCGATCCGCCCTGCAAGGTGCCCATGTATTATTCTTTGAATAGTTCCAAAACTACAAACCATGATTCTACCAGCAGGACATTTCTACTAAAACATTACTTCACAAACCCAGTCACATTTTCTTGCCTTGTTCACTATGGGCACTGTTATGTTCCCTAAATTTAAAATGGGAGTCGGTGAGCCTTTTTCACTGTCTGTTCTGTCTTCTACTGGCTGTTCAGTTGGACACTACAATGCCAGGTAGCTAGTGCTAGTAGCCCTATGCTATTAAGCATTTTAAACATTTTAAAAGGCACCAAAACAAGACCCTGAAATAGCTGTAGGTTAATATAATGTTGCAGGTGACACTGTATTAAGTGCAGGTTGAAAGCGCAAGTTGAAAATATTCAGCGGAAAAGTTGTGTGAGGATGGGGCGGAGCAAAGGGACAGAGCCGCCGTTCACCCACAGACAGCTGCTGAGCTCAGGTGATCTCTGAGGAGAGAGTCGGGGGCAGAGAGGAGCTTCTGGAGTCATATCGGATTCTGCTCACTCATTTTATTTGTTGACAAAACTGTCAATAGATTTCATCATAGTTTTTGTCATCATAATTTACTCTTTATTTAGTTATTCTCTTGTTTTCATCAGTTTAAAAAAAGTCACTGATGACACTGGTGCACACAGAACATGATAAGGAAAACATGGCTTAACAAAGAAAAAACACCCATTGTGATACCCATTTTCCCTGACTGGGTTCTATGTTTTATCAAGAAGAAAAGAAAAAAAAAGCCTGTCTATGTTGAACTTGCTTTGTAGTGCAATGATCAGGTTGGGTTGGGTGTATTTGGTTTGATTGTTTTAATGGTTTCCTGTTTGGGCTCTCTGGCAGCGGGTGTTTTGGTGTTTTGTGGTTTGGTTTGGTTTACTCTAACATGTTTGGTCCTGGCCACATTTGCTTGGGACTGTTGTGATTAGTCTCATGGAGCAGAATGGTCTCCTGTGAATATCACGTTAGTTTGGACTAGTTTGAGTTAAATTGGTTGTGTCTGTTCTCTGACATGTCACCGCTTTCCTTTGCTGTGGGCTGTTTAAGCTGGTTTTATTTCCTTTACTTTGGTTGGCGTGTGGTTGCCCCCCCCTCTTTAGCTGGGATTTGTTAGGTTGACTGTGGAGCTGCTGGCTTGATTTGCCTCGATGACTGTGGTGGGTATACATCGGTCTGAGCTGCTACAGAGCTGCATCGCTCCACTGAGGCTGATGTAACACTGAGCCAAAGAGCTGCAACACTGCTTCTTACACTGCAGTGCTGCTCACATATAGAGATGCTTTGATAAGAGACAAAAACAGGCTCGTATGCTGCATGGACACACACAGATTCTCTCAAAAAGCCACAGAAGAGACAGAAGAGGAACCTTTTTTTCCTTGCAGCACTCATCAAAGGGACACCATATATCACAGGAAGAACGCTACATTTTAATGAGGAGATGTGAATAAAAAAAATCTTTAAAAAGGCGCAGGGTCACATGATGTAAGCTTCTGTGTAGAGAAAGTATTGCTGGAGAAATGAAAAAAAAAAAAAAGCCAGCTGCCCTACTAACAACTCAACCAGTATTTTAGCATGGGCCTCTGCTCTGCTTTTGACTGTGGTGTGTGTGTGGGTAGGTGATGGTGTGGGGTATTTCCACTTATACTGAGGGCCTGTTGATGAGACAGGGAAAGGATAACTTCCTTAAAAGTGTTTACAGTAACACAGACAATACAATATATCCTTTTGCTTTCTTTTACTCTCTCTACCTTTCTTTTTGATATCAGATATACAGTACGACCAAGCACTGTACTGGAACTGTGTTTTCTCAGAATTAGGTTACAAAGGTTCTTTGCTTTCTCTGGGTGGGAAGGTGGTGGTTGGGGCATACATTTGAATGTAAACCACACTGAATGTACTTTTAATTGGCCTTGCTTTGTTTCTGCTGTCAATGCAACGCCCACCATTCTCCTTCTACCCTCCAGTTGCCCCCAGTGTGTCCTCCAACTGCCTCACATTATCCTGTTATCCCCCAGAGAGTGAATATTGCACACCTGTCCAGTAGCTTAAGGACAGTTCAGATTTTTTGAAGTGGGTTTGCATGAGGTACTTATCCATGGTCAGTGTATTACCTGCAGTAAATGGTGGTTGACACTCCCCTAGTTTGGAGAAGCAGACAGGGGCACCAGCAGGGTCAGCAGCAAAACATATTTTAGCCCACCTAAAAAGATTAAATATCAGTTTAAGTGTATGCTGTATTTATAATATTTTCAATGCTTTACCTTGCGATCAGACAGGATTTACTGATGAGAAATCAAGTAAGACAGGAGCTGCTGGTCTACTGCTGTCTTGATCAGTTAGTTCATGTTATTGTGTGACTTTGTGAATCTGAACTAACCTTTAAAAATACGGAAGTCACACACTAGCAACTCCCGTTTTCTGGGAGGTGAAATTACTTTTGCCGATGGAGCTTGTTTGGTTTGGAGTGAGCCGTATTTGGTTTCCTGTTGGAAAAGGCCGTCCATGGTAAAGTGGAGAAAATATTGTAAATAAATAGATTTTGAGTGGCTAAAATATGTTTTGCTGCTGACTCTGTCCACAGCTAATCTGACACACCAGATGGTTTGTCACACAGTTGTCTTGGGAAGTCTTCCTTAGAAACTGTTTGGAAAAGAGCAGACATTTTCAAAAAACACTTGGAAAGTGATTGAATGAAACATCTAGTGAAACATCTGTTTCATTTAATGAAACATCTGTTAGTCTGTGTCATGTCTGACATGGAGTAACAACCAATCAGATCAAAATCTTGTGGGGATCTGCACTGACCCACAAGCTAATGATCAAGAATGGTTTTATATGATAGGAGGTGTAAGGTGGCTTCCTCAAATAGTCTCAATACGTTCACACCTCTGAGTCAGAGATGAGTAATTTTTTTTAAACAAACACTTTAAGGAAGAGAAAAAGAAAGGAAATCTGATATCTAAATGTTATCTAAATGTCTGACTTAAACCAAGAGACAGCAGAATAATTATCACAGGAACACAGGATAAGAACTTGTATTCTTTACAATTTCTTGTGTATCTTACTTTTATATGACAAAGCTGGTACCATGTGTGTTTACTCAACGGCATCTTACAGACAAATCGAGTGGGTTTTTACCAAAGTTAGTGTGTAAAAAAATCCTGCTCTTGTTACTGTGTTACTGTTCCTCCACTTCAACTCAGCAAGGAAACACAGTGAGGCAAAACATAAAGAGGACTAATCTCTTACACTGGAGCTGAAGTAGAAAATGATCTCTTCAAAGTCAGGTCAGTATTGTACTTGGACTTGAAAACAAGCCTTCAAAATAATAGTAATTACAGCTATCAAATAAATTTAGAGGAATAAAACTGACAATATTTACCCCGGTAGTGCAGTAAAAGTAACATAAAATGAAAACACCCAAGTACAAGTACTTTAAAGTTGTAGCAATACTTGAGTAAACTTCCATTCCACCATCACTGCCAACAAATACATCAATCCTGATTTATCTTTGATGAGCTGATATCAGCTGATAATACCGGCCTACATACATCAGTCAGATTCCAATTCCTGCAGACAGATTTGAATCTAAACATTGTATTGTAAGTTTTCCCGTGAGCCAAAGTCAAACATCTATTTTGCATTTCCATAATTTTTCATAACGTCTGCTTTTCCATATTTGCTTGTCTCTGCTGTCAGCAGATAGTAAACAGGTGAGATCTGATATATTTGTGAGGCAGCTGTATGGAGGGTTAGAGGCGTTAGCTCACTAATCCCTGCTGAGCCGACAGGGTTTGGTTCCCACTCCCTTCTTATGTAAAAGCACAGAATATCCAGTAGAAGATAGATGTTATCTGTAGTGTCAGGATGGCTGAGCTGTTTTTCACAAGTCAGACTGTATATTATGAGGCACCAGGAAGTGAGTGTGCGTGGGCGTGTGTTATCGTGATGAGCGGCACATCAGGTCTTACTGGACGCTCTTTTGTCTGTTATGTTGTATTTTCCAGCCATCGTCATATGATGTGTACATGTGTTTGCATGTGTGCATGTGACCAAGCATATTATGTGGAAGTTTGGGAAAGTTTTCTTATGTGTACTGTACATTTGTGTGTGTCAGTTTGCATTTGTGTGTGTGTGTGTGTGTGTGTGTGTGTGTGTGTGTGTGTGCTAGAAAAATGTATCAAGTACTTGATCATTTCAGTTGTCACACTGTTAAAACAGACTTTATTATTGATCTTTTGATTATGATCATTTAAAGGGACTGTTCACCCCAACATCAAAAATATATATTTCTCCTCTGGCCTGTTGAACAATTTATCCATCTAGATTCTTTTGATATAAGCTGCCGAGTCTGCACTCGTCTTCTGGTGTGCCAAAGTGCCAAAAAATACGTCGGGAAAATGTAAAAATGTAAAGATGGAGCAATGTGTCTTTTCAGAAATCATTACCCCGTTACTTAAGATAATCTACAGACCGTGTTGCTGCTGTGTGCAGTTTTATGCAGGAACTAGCCTCTACTTTCTTTCTAGTCAAAAGGAAGTTATTCTGGTAGATTCCACCATAGAAAGAAAGTAGTTCTTAAAACAACTGACTTCCAAGTTATTCTGCTGTGTTCAGGACATTTTACCAACACAAAATGACTCTATCTGATATCCTGGGACACTCAACAAGTAACTTTTCTGTTGTGTTTATTAACAGATACTGACTCTACCTTTATGGACATAAAGGAAAAATTTAAATGGGAATACAAAATATGGGGGAAAGAACATTTGCTGTTTTTGTCACAGACAATGAAAATGCTTCATTTTAAACCATATTTATATATGGTATATTCATAAAACACTAGCATCACTGGTCGTCATAAGCAGACGGTGACTAATAGCCAGACAGCAGCCTGCTATACAATGCAGACTTTGAACAACCTACATCAGCTTCTTGCTAAAGTCTCCGTCTTATCTAACTTACAAACAGGAACACACATCTTGTCCTGCACCTTAGCTTGTTGAACGAGGGACCAAACAAACATTCACAAACATCCCCAAGGTCACTGCTAAAATCACTGTAAACCACTGCCTGAGGGGGCTACTGCTTTAAAAACCGTAGTACCTGTCTGTTTAGATGCTGGTGTAGTCCTTATCTTCAGTACCTCTGCTAATAACACACCGTCTGTTCATGATTAACAGGCTGCAGCACAAGTTATGTTACTTTGTCTTTTTCCCCCTCAATCAAACACAGACACTGACATCCTCATACTGACTAAATGTGACTAAGTTAAAGGTATTTCAGAAAACTGGTAATAAGATTTACAATTTTTTAATTTATTTTTTTGATCCTTCATACCTTTATTTGATATGATAGCTGATGTTAGGACAAGAGGGCTGGGATCAAATGCATGGCTGCTGCAGGAGACTCAGCTTCAAGTCCACCACTCAACAATATTTAAGAAAAGACATTAACATTAGTTATATCTGTTGTCTAGTGTCTGCTCCCACCCTGCCTATATATGTATATAGAGACAGATAACTATTACTATGTTATTTATTTATTCTCTTTTTCCTTTTTCTATTATTGTCTTCTTTGTGTCCTATTTATTTATTTATTTATTCATTCATTTTCATTCATTTTTTCCTTTTTACCTTTTTTCCTCCCTCTCCACTAGACAAAAAGGGAGGAGGAACATATATGAACATATAGGTACAAATACAGCAAGCGCTTTTCCATACTTATATTCTACTTGAGTATTTTCAGTATAGTTACATACAAAACATATCATCGTCATGTAAGATATACTGCAATGCTTTATTATACATGAGACAAAGGTTCTAAAGTTTAGCTTCAGCTGAACCATTTTAATGTCTTTTGAATGCTACTTTTAAATATAAGAGGATAAAAGAGGTTGATCTGTGTAATGAGTACTTTTACTCATGCTTTTTGCTCCTTGCGCACTTTGCACTTGTGAAAGCATGACTTTTACTTGTAATGGCATGGCATTTGTAATTTCATTCAAGTAAAGAATGTGAATGGCTCCTTCACCATTGGTGGCTCACACTACTCACACACAGACAGAAAGTCAATAGAGGAAGACAATTGACTGGAGGTCTCTGACCACAGCATCCTGGATATGTCTCCTTTTGGCCCCGACACAGCAGATACACAGCAGCCTGAGCTGCAGCACTGGTTCACATGTGTAAGGAAATTCTGTGCACACCTGGTTCCTGCTGTGTTTTACACAGTAAGACGTGGTAGTTGTGAGGAGGCAGGTGTTACTTGAAACCAAACCATTGAAAACCACAAAGTGCTACCATGATTAAAAGTGCTTCCTGTGTAATAAGCGAGGTACCACAGATAGGACTTCATGCTGGGAACTGCTTCAATGCTGGACTTAAAAAAACACAAAACACTCACTCATTTAATGTCATTGCTTACTTCATCTGTCACATGGCTGGATTAACTTGCAAGGGGGTGCTGGGAGAAAAAAATGTGCTGGTGGGCCCCAGTATACCACCACCCCCTTTTTGAGTAGGGTTGTGTGAATCCAAACTAATTCTTTCAAACCCTGAATTCACACAATAACACAAGGAAACAAATTGGTTGAGGCAGCCAAAGATCGACAACTCCTGTGTTCTGACAGGTACAATTTCTGTTTTTTCCAGTCTGGTTGCTTTGAAGAAAGCAATATTTGGCTTGCACAACAGCTGTATACTGTGTAATGTGTAGTGAAAAGTGAGAGACAAAACACAGGGCAGGAAATGGTCAACTGCTCACCAACGTCCGCCTGACGATTGGATGAATTTCAGACGTGGCAGAAATTATGGTCAGATTTTTCAGGCTCTAACACAGTTGCATCTGAGCTATGAGTCAAATCACAGATGTCAAGGGCTTTTTTCTCATTGCACCTGCAAACAGAGGACGGAAATTGCGGATAGTGCAGCAGACTCCAATTCTCGTTGTAAAATGTACCAGCCATGCTGTCTGCTTAGCAACCTGTGAGTCCATATACACTAACGCCTCTTTTTTTTCAGCGTTCTGGCAAACAGGATGACACAGATTCAACAGCATTTCTAAAATCACACCATGTATGCCCAGCTTTAGTTTCCTACACCTGTACTCCTGCTTCTCAAAATTGAGGGTGTGTCAACCCCAATCTACTGTAGGTACTGTAATACACTGACTGGGAAAAGGAAAAAAGCGGGGCTCACAGAACAGCTTCTGTCATGTCAGTTGATATTGTAGTTTAGAGGCTCATACTAATTTAATTACCACAAACCAATTGCTACACGGTAAACATAGACATGTTGTCGTGATGTGTTTGCAGTAGTATTAAGAAATAAAGACCAAACCGTTTAGCATTAAAAAAGACCAACCTGTTTCATGTGCCACAGCCAATAGCAAACAAGCCCATTAGCTTACAAACTGAGGTTTGGAGTTCACTTTTCTTCTGGTAATTCTCTATTCAGCATTTATACAGAGTATTTAAACACGTAACAAGTGGTTTATATCACGCTATAATTCAAACTGATGTAAGGGTTATGTAATGTATTTAGCAACAGCTATAACTCGTGCTGTGGGGCCCATTGTGTGGAATGAAATATAGTAAAACTTGGTTGTAAACATATAAAATTTGTCTTCATAGCAGCAGTTAAAATTGACAAATGGAGGCTACATAAACATGTTCAATATCTGCTTACATCTATAGTGTGTTATAAACCATTCATTAATTGGTTGTAAATGCCAAATGGGAGAGGGTGGAAGTAAAGTTTTATTGAAGAGGATATTAGCAAGAAAGCTTAAATTTATTTGAAGAATATGGCAAAAATGAAATATAACATTCAAAAGTATGTTCTCATCAGCACACTATTACCTGAAAATAAGAACTGTTACCTTATTGACCTCTCTAAGGCTTTTGACTCGGTTGACCATACCATCCTTCTTGAGCGTTTGCATGATATTGGTTTTGATCACAACTCTTGTAGTTGGTTGAGAATTATTTATCTGATCGATCCCAAGCAGTGATTGATGATGGTTTATCAGAATTTTTAAACATATACAAAGGGGTACCGCAGGGTTCGGTTTTAGGACCTCTGCTTTTTTCTATTTATATCAATGATTTTAATTGTGGTATCACAATTAGCTTAATTCATCTTTATGCTGATGACTCAATCATATATTCTTTTGCTCCATATGTTGACGAGCTCTAAATAATCTTCAAGGTGATTTCTGTATTATCCAAAGAACTCTAATCTTAAATTGATTTTAAATCCAGGTAAGTCATAGTACATGATTTTTACAAAAAAACGTACTGTTGACTTTAATAAGTTTACCCTTGCCACAGCAGATGGGATTCCCTTGGAAAGGGTTTCTTGTTATAAGTACTTGGGTATTTGGATGGATGATAAATTGTCTTTTAATTTTCATGTTGCAGAACTTTTAAAGAAGCTGAAGCCTTTATTGGCATTCTTTTATAGAAATAAATCCTGTCTTCCTCGGCACTGTAGGAGGCAGATAGTACAGTACTTCCTACATTTCTATCGGTTTTAGACTATGGTGACATTATTTACATGCATGCTTCTCCCTCTGTTCTTAAACTACTCGATACAATTTATCATTCTGCTATTAGATTTATTACTGGTAATGGGTTCATGACCCATCACTGCCATCTCTATCAGAATGTAGGTTGGACTTCCCTGGCTCTGAGAAGGGAGCAACACTGTATATTGTTTATTTATAAGGCACTACTTAATAAACTTCCTCTATACTTATCGATCCTACTGAGCTTCAGATCTCTTAGCTACCCCACTCGTGCACAAAACCCACTGGCTCTTAATATCCCAGCTGTTAAAACGGAGGTAGGGAAATTTGCTTTTGGTTATTTCGCTCCTTTTAAATGGAATAATCTGCTGTCTCAGCTTCAGTTAGATACACTGATTCCTTTTAATCATTTCAAATGCATTCTTGTTGATATCATGATTTCTGAATGTACATGTGCTTGTTGAATTCATTATGTGCTTCTGTTGAGTGTATGGATATGTATTGTGATGTGTATTGAATTGTATTGTGCTGTAATCAGGGCGTCATTGGAAATGAGAGCTTGCTCTCAATTGGCCTTCCCTGAATAAATAAAGGTGAAGAAGAAGAAGGAGCTCTTTATATCTGCAGGGGCAGCAGGTCCTCTGTTATGAAGGCTGCCATGTTGTGTCGTGTCAAAAAGCCTCAGATGATGGACCAGTAAGGTCTGGGCTCAATGCCACAACACCTTATCAAACTTTGTTAAAAATCTTCAGTTCTTATTCTTTTAGTCAAAGTTCAAATCATAAAGGAAAATTACTGAGAGAGTAGCAAGTTCAGCCATACAAAGTTTATTGACTTCTCTGACAAAGAAAAATCAACAAGCCTGAGTTAGACTAAAAAAGGTGCTCAATACATCAGTTTATATACTGTTTTGGAGACTCAGAAGAGTGTCCTCCTCTCTTGAACATTTTAGATCACTTGCAAAATATTTGGTGTATTGTTTTCTCCTGTGTTCTGGGCCTACTCTAATCTACTGTACAGTCAGGTTCGGGTAGTTTAATCATGCATTTTTAAAACAAAGTACAGCTGGTTAAAGATCGAAGTGTTCTGGCCTTGATTTCCCCTGACAGTTGACTTATGGTGCGTCATTTGATCAACCAAGTGTCTTACAAAGTATCAACCAAAGTAGCTCAATGTGGTAGTTCGCTGGCACAAACAAAATACCTTAAATAGCAAGGTTGATCAATGCTGCATCTCTTTAGCACAAACAAAATACCTCTAGGGAGGGACAACCATGCAGTTGCTTCTCTCTGGCACAAGCACATACCTTCTACTATGATAGGCGTGGAAGGGGTAAGGAAAGTACTTCTGTTAAATTTACCACTACAGTTGCACCTCTCACTGGTAGCCCAGAAGGCACAAACCAAATACTGGCTCTAGATTCAGCCTGTTTCATGGCCACCATAGTTTTACCTACACACCTGGAGGAGGAGAGTGAGAGGAGATGTTTGCAATCTGCAAACTCACCACTGAACGCCACCAAGTAAGTTTTAGTAAGTTCCAAATCAAAATCGATTTGATTGACTGAGGTTCTTCTTCTGCCCAAGGCATACCAAAAGGCAAGACAAAATCTCAGTGCACACCTGTATTATATCAATTCAAAATAGCCTCTATAATGTGTGGTTGTCACAAAGTCCCACAGCGCACCTGAACTCACCTTTGAACCTTTTGGGAACCATTTTGCTATACTATATATATAAAAACATGTCTTCTTATTTTCTGCAGAGCAGGTGTCAATTCTGAAACATAAAATAATCATGCAATTTAATCTCAGTTGGACTTGAGCAAAAGCAAACCTGCTGTATGAAAGTAAATTTAGTGTCTCTTTGTGCTCTCACCTTGAAACCACAAAGGGTTAAAACAGTTACTTCTCTCTTTCTCTACAGATGGAGGAATCCACCCTGCTGGACTGCTGCTCTGACTCATAAACACGTGTGTGAATGTGTGTGTCTGCATGCACGCATGCAGGAGCCATTTATGCGCGTGACCCTGCATGTGTGTTAATGAGTTGTGTGTATGTGTGTGTGTGTGTGTGTGTGTGTGTGTGTGTGTGTGTGTGTGTGTGTGTGTGTGTGTCTGTCTCTTTGTGTGTGTGTGTGTGTGTGTGTGTGTGTGTGTGTGTGTATGTGTGTGTGTGTAAGACATATAATTATCTGAGCATGTGTTTGTGCCAAGCTGTGGAAGGCACCGTACTTTCCGTGTCCTGCAGATGAGCACACACATGCATGCGTATGCGCACGCGCGCGCGCACACACACACACACACACACACACACACACACACACACACACACACACACACACACACAGATGCATAGAGGACAGGCGGAAGAAAAAAAAGAGACAGAGAGAGACAGGCAGACAAAGTTACTCAAATAAAAAGAAATCTGAGCTTGTTTCATCTAAATGAACTTTTCTGCCAACAAAGACAGAACACAATGACCTGAAGTGACCTGTGAGGCTGTGATGGACCACAGATTTTATAGACACAAATATTTCTGTATATTCTTCTTCTTTTCTTCTTTCTTTTATGTGTATTTTCAAAAAATATACTTGATTAAATATTCAGGAAAATTGAGGACATTTAGTTTATGATATAGTGGATTTGTTGTGTTTTGTTGTTTTTGATATTATTATTTTTAACAATATTAATTGGTAGAAGTATTCACGCCCTTTATTATGTCAAAGCTGAAATGATTACTTGAAAGAATGTACTGCTGAGAATTTACTCAACTCATTAAATCAATGAAAACTCCTCACACTTGCTTCTCCTTATTTTTTGTACTTTGAAGAAAATATACATGATGGAAATTTACCATCTCTTTAACTCATAAAATAAACTAAATTAAATAACACTAAATTAACAAGAAATTAAGTCACTGTTGTTACTTTTCAGAATAATGAAAACAATGCCAATCATGATAATGGTGAGCATCAAATTAATTCCTGACCCTGCACACCTATAATTTAACACTGGTAGTGGCCTTGCATGTTGTCTTTGTACTAACTCTGGTAAAAGCTGCAGCTGTGAGGCCTTCATGTCAAATGAAGAACTGACTGAGAAAACGGAAATTGAAAGTAAATGTGTCTGTAATGTTTGTCAGTGTGATTGAGCAGTTGTTGATTCAACTATTTTTTTCAAGTTGATTTAACTTTTATTTATTTTAGTTGATTTAACTTTTATTATACTCTCTTTCTGTCATATTTTGCAATAAATCCCTGCAAGTTTTACTGGACAAGAATTTTCTTTAATTGAAGCAGTTTAATATGGTTTACTATACATTACACAGAATGGCCAGTTTCAGACTTTGAGGTATATTATGTATTATTTTATCTTATTTATCTTATTTATCTTTTTATCTTAAATTGATTCACTAACAAGTAAGCAGCATTGTTGTAGCTGAGGAAGAGCAAATCTGATGTACTTTGGTGGATAAATCTGCAGCACTGCATCATATTTTATAAATATGCTTCGTATTGAAAAATCATCATCTTCAAAGTAACTAATAACTACAGTTGTTAGACAAAAGATGTGGAGTAGAAAGTAAAAAATTCCCCTAAGAATTGTACATATGTACAGTACTTGAGTAAATGTACTTTCCCACTACTTAATACAATAATGTTTCTGTTTATTAGAGTTTAAGGTAAACACACATTACAGTTCAGTCGAAGCAGACTGCCCCCACTGTCTTCAGGATGAAGCCACTCTGTACCATTTGTTTTGAAGCTGCCCAAGCCTTGTACCATTCTGGTCGGCCATCTGTGAAGCATTCTCTACTATTTGTACTTACTACAAATTGTCAGGCAGACCCAGGCATCGCATTATTTGGAGTAGTTCCTGGAGTGTTTGCACTTGCAGGTGCACAGGACGATGCTTTAGCCTTTCTGTCATTATTGGCATGACGTGTAGTATTGATTCACTGGAAATCTACCAAACCACCATCTCATAGTAAATGGGTGGAAAGTGTTATGTCACATCTCAAGCTTGAAAAACTTAGATACTCCATTAGGGGCTCTGCACATGTATTTTTTAAAGTCTGGAAGCCTTTCCTCTCTTATTTTGAACATAATTTCAAACCTGAACATTAAGCTTTAAGTTTGGGTTCCCTGAACCTCTGTACCACAACCCCAGAGTGTCTGCCGCCCCAACCACCCCAATTGTTTTTGCTGTATTTTGTAATTGTATGTGCTTGTTGAGCTGCGATGTTGTTTGATGTGATATATGTTGTTATGAGTGTATGAATATGTTAGAAAAGTTCAATAAAAGGACTTCAAACAAAAAAAAAATCTGTTTCCGTTCAAGCAGTTTTATGTAAAAAGATGTAAAAGCTTTATTTACGGCAGTTTAAACATTTTAAAGCAATTAAAACAGCATAATTACAATATTTTCAGTGTACAATAACAGTATAAACAAAAAGACATCATGTTGCTACAGTTGTACTGGGTCACTTGGAGTCGTTCAGATTTGTTTCTATCTCTGCACAAACACACTCCAACGATTGCATTTTTGTACAGCATTTGCAGCAAAGCACAACACACCACAGTGTTTCTGGGTTCCCTCTACTTCATGTTCTTTTATTTTAACAATTCCAATGAAAAACCTGTGAGCATAAATGTTTATTTTCACGTTAATTGATGATAGACTCGATTGATTCTCCCATACTATAAATCCTAAAAGCTCGAACAAGTACAGCAGCTCCAGCAGTGTTGATGTGAGTCGGTAAAACCCTGAATGTCACACAAATGATTCTGTACTGTAACACCTACAAATGATGAATCAACACATCGCCAGGTTTCCATATCAGTTTCAGAAGACGCTAATTCATCTTTCGGTTTCCTCCCTGCCATGCTCTACTCTCACACTCCAGCTCTAATACAGTACTTCTAAATGAGGTTTCACATGGCAGAAAATCAGAAATCAACATGCAGTCACAGCGCACTCAATGTCAAAGCAGAGGAAGAACAAAGCGAGTAAAGTTGTCACACAGGACACGAGCCTGAGACTTGTGTATTTCCAAAAAGATACTGTGAGTCATTCTGAAATGTTTCATGTTATTTTATACATTTCGCCAGAAGGAAAAGATTAGCTCGAGGAGGAAACACAGCAAGAAGCAGAATGTTTAGTGATAGAAATTAAATGGGTGGGGTGTAAAAAAAAAAGGGATTTGTAAAGTGAGCAAGAATGTGTTAAGACTTAATGTGTTAAGCCTGCGTTCATGTAAATAACAAGTTGCAGTATTTTTAGTGAAATTTAATTTTCAGTGTAATAAATGAATGCTAAATAAACAACTTTAAATACTGTAATATGAAATCACTGATATCTGTTATTTCTGGCTCTAATTAATTAACCAGCAGCCATGGACAGATTAAGACAGCGAGCCCCTGGACAAAGACGTATAAAAAGGTTCCCAACCCCACCTACATAAGAGTAAGTAGGGCGGTTCGTATCTCTTTGTGGTTGTTTTCTGTCTCTTTCAGGTCGTTTAAAGTCTCTTTGCAGTAGGTTTGTATCTCTTTGTGGTTGTTCTGTGTCTCCTTGCAGTTAATTTGTGTATCTCTGTGGTCTTTATGCATCTCTTTGTAGTTGTTTTGCAACTCTTTGTTCTTGTTATGCATATGTGGTTGTCTTGCATTTTTCTTTTTGGTCATTTGCATCTCTCTGTAGTTATTTTGTGTCATTTGTGGTCACTTCAAGTCTCTTTGTGGTTGGTCTGCATCGCTTTGTGGTCGTCTTGAGTCCCTCTCTGTAGTTGTTTTGCATCTCACTGTGGTCATTTTGCACGCCTTCATGGCTTTAAGCCCCTTTGTAGTCGTTTCTTCTCGCTGTAGCTGTTTTGTAACATTTGTGCTCGTTTCGAGTCTCTCTGTAGTCGTTTTGCATCCTTTTGTGGTCATTTTGAATTTCTTTGTAGTCGTTTTGCATCTCTTTGTCGTTGTTTTGAGTCACTCTGGTTGTTTGCCATGTCTTTTGTGTCTTTTTGTAACTGTTTTATTGACTGTCCAACAGCAAATGTTAGCAGTCACTTCATACAGAGGCTCCAGTCCAGGGGCCTGGGCCTGTGCCCAGTAAGCCAGTTCAGTAATCCATCCATGCTGCCAATAAGCCATCTATCACCTACTGACTCTGATAGTAGGGGCCAATCAGATTCCAAGAGGGGCCCATGCCACCCCTTGTTCCTGCCACTGGCTTTACCTATTCTCGCTGTTATCTATTTGTGTACTTGGATGTCCAATCCAGTGTTTAAAACTGGTAACACATGATTTTTGTGAGACTGTTGACAGGAATAATTGTTAAGGATTTCTACATCAGTACAAAAGCTGGTTCGTCTGTTGATTTTATCCAGTGAAATGAATCACCCATGTCATTACCTTTTATATTAAGCGTGCAAAAACAAATCTAACAAATGTCAACAGGCCTCAGTTACTAAATAGGCAGTAATCCATCATCTTATTGGAGGAGGTTTGAAAGTGAAACTTTGAGGCCGGACAGCTAATTTAACACCATTAAAACATGAGATTACACAGACGACAGAGGAGCTGAAATGAGAGTTTTAGGTATGATGAAATCCAGGAACACATTAAGTCTGTGATACACTCGTGTTGACACAACTGTGCAAACATCCGAGCTTGGCTCGAACACATATTCAGATGAATTTGGTTATTGATTGTATTACAACAAACTTCTGTTTCTGCTGCTCTGATTTGCTGTTGTCGTTTGGATAACCTCACGGGGAGCAAAGTTCAGCAGTGATGAAACTCATTTGTTTCAGAAGTTTAAATTCAACACATGTAATACTCATAACAACACAGTGTCTTCAATGCTGCTAACAGAGACTTTCATTTGAAACAGATCAACTTAAGAATAAATATTTAAATGCATGAGGGGTGATTCCAGAAACCGAAGTTCTTCAGATCTCTAGCAAACTGTTTCAAAGCACTTTTTTGACACTATTTCATGTTTCCAAGGATAAACAACAAATTACATTTTCATTTTTATTCCAGTCATGATGAAAGGAGACACTCACTGCAGCTGTTGTGATTTTGTGATTGATTGGTACCGATTATAACAACACACAGTGTGGCAGAGAATTTGTTAACATCCATTTGTACCATCCAGAAAACAATCGTTTTGCACAAACCTCTTTGGTCAAAATTCAACCTGCATCCACGGACTTTTAAAACACAATGTCTGATGTGTACTACTGAGTAGCTCAATGGGCAGAAGATAGCAAACCCAAACCAAGTCTTGGTCATGGTTAGCCCCGTTTGGGAATGTCTCATCTACTGCTTAGGAAACCGGAATGGTTCTGTAGAAAAGCTCAGGAAACTGGCTCCTCTATAACGGAGGTGGGGCGGTTAACCACACCTACATTTGCCAAACCAACCAGCTAGTCTTTATCTTTGAAGTCATTTCTCTTGTAAAACCTGAAAAATACTGCTTAAAAACATTTCCAATAAAGTATAAATCTCACCAGTTTTTGAATGCAAGATGAGCCCACTCCACACTAGAAAACAAATTTGGACCAGCCACATAACAATAAAATTTATGCTTTATCGGTAACTGTATTTTTGGTTTTACAAAAAGAGGGCTTCAATGATGTGGTTAACTTCCCCAGCCGCACAAAGCCGTTGATATGAGAACTGTTACGTCTTAATGAGCCTAACGAGTCTAAAGATAAGAATAAATGTACTTAATCTGAATCAATGATTGATATACTACTCACTGACAAAACCCTCTTTGACTCTGCATGATTCAGTGTTTGGTTGTAGTCCATAAATCTCTCTGAAAGTGTTTAATGACCTGGCAAGCATGAAGGAACTTGGCCGGGTCTGAATCACTGCGTTAATAAACGGATAACATGACCTTGTCGACAAACTAATACTTGCCAACTACAGTCAATCTGGCTGCTAATGGTAAATCCAGAGGCAGAAACAAAGAGCTGTGAAAGACAGAACTGTTTGATTATTGTAGAATATTAAAACAATATCAAAGTAAGGTTTGTAAATGCAACACATAGAGGATGAGTAAACAAAACAACTGGAAATGACAGTTTAATGGTTAAATGTTTGATTTTGTTCATCATAATAAATACTCAGATCTTATTACTGTATTGACTAGTGAAGTAAGCTGCTCCTGATTTTGATTATCAGTGTGCAAAATCTTTGTTTTAATGCTGAATACAACCAGAGCAAAGAGGGAACTGACGCCACTTAATGCTTTTTCTGACTGTCACCTTTTTTTGAATCCATGTACACCGGTGATATTTGGTGATAAAAATCATTCTGAAATTCTTGGAAACCTTTGAGGCTAGAATTTAGGAAGTCATGTGCCTTCACCATTCAGCCTGGGTCCTGGAGGATTTTCTGTACAGAGGAGGACTGGTATCAATTACTTGTAAGCACAGGTACAGTGTCATCTTACTGGCATCAATGGGTGAGGGGATTTTTATGTAAAACTGAACAATACAAAGGCTAAAATCTGTCTGGGGAGGTTTTCGTTTACAAATTAACAGGTCATAATGTCCATTGTGTACCAACTGTCTTTCAATAAATTGTAAAGTAGTCATGAAATTCATGGATAAAAACATTAAATTTGACATTTCCAAGACTACAAATTTCTATAATTTACAGTAGATGTTTCAAAAACTAGTAGGAATTCATAGAAATGTGTTGTCGTTGTTATTTAAACGGCAGGTTGGTGCATTTACTTGAAGTACCTTTTAAGGGATAACAGACCTAATTGCAGATTACCTATCTGCATATTTAACAAACAGTATCAGGAGAGCTACTGCAGCTAAAACCCATACAGGGTATTAATATATGACACACAAAACAAAATGGACACTTCAAGATCAATGCATACAAATACAGTATTAAGCTGCATTCGGGCAGGATTCATTTCTCTTGGGAAAGCTGGGTAATCTCACTACTGTATGTGCTGATCAGTACAGAGCACATTTTTCTCCAACTACCATAGAATTTACAGTCCAAAATACTTCTTCTGGCAAGCAAAGATCTGATTTTCTCATTCGTTTGTCCCACTAACCCATAGCAAATATTTCACTACCCACCTCAGCTCTCCCTGGAATATTAATCCTGTCCAAATGTGGCTTCAGTTGTAGAAGCCTGCAAAATACAGTATGTTATTTAGCACTCAAATGATCAGCACACATTTCATTTCTGTGGGCGAAAATGCTGGTGTCCAGTGCGCTCTTATTCACTTACAATGGAGACATGTATTTCATGGCAACAAAATGTCAAATGAAACAGTAGTTTAAGAGCATTGTGTGAAAACATTTTTTAAAAAGTATTACTTTGGCCCAGTTGGTTCCCACAAAGGTTACAAGTCTATTGCATGCTGGATCCTGGACAGGAGTCAAAGATCATTTTTCCCTGCCTGTAATCCTCAGGGGGAAGGGATAGGGAAAAGTTCTGTGGAATGGACCCATGTACTTTAACAACCCTGGGTCTGGGGAGTTGATCACCCGAGGAACTTGTAATCTCTGTACAATAAAAACCTTAAAAGAAGCTAAAAAAGTAAACAAGAAACTGTACAAGGCACGTTTGAATTTCCACAGGCAAAATTTTGCACAGAGGCATATTCAGATGACATGGCTGCCTGTGCGTTGGGAAGGAGTGCAAAATCCCGGCTCTTTGGTAGCATTGCGAAGGCTCAGAGCTGGTGAGGGAAAAACAGAGGTGAAAAAGCAAAAATTTAGACATTTTAGAGTTCCTTAAAGGTGTTAACAAATCGTTCCCATCAAAATGAACACACAGTCCAACAACTCCTCCCTCAACTGGAAAAAGAGGAAGAAGAAGATACATCATTGAAGGTGGCTGCTACGTCTGCTGGGTTTTCCAAAGGCTAAACTTGAGAGTGGTCCTGGTTCGTACTCCCTTGCAAGTACATTAGCCGTCCGATCAGAAGGAGCAGCAGGCCCACACAGAGCAGCATGGCGGGCTCCTGGTGGATGTGTGGCAGCGGGTTCGGAAGGATCACAACCCGTCTATGTCCGCCTGCCATCCCCTGGAATAGGAAGGAGAGACGTTTCAGCCTTAATGAGAAATATGCTACAAATATACAGCATGGTGGCATCAAACTGAATGAAAAAATAGACTGTCTCAAACATGAATGTTATCTCTGTGACTGGCCAGCTTGGCAGTGCCTGACGCCGTCTACAGACTGGATTATACTGCAGCTGCAGACACGACGGATGCTGATTAGCTCTGTTTATATTACTTTCTGGATTCTGCTTGAAGTACACATTTTGCACATGCACAGTAGATGATGTAGATTTCTAGTATCTGTATAGTGGCCACATGGACAAGTTACACAGATGTCCGGACAGAGCTTATGTGTACACGTTCTGATAACAAAATGAATGTCATGTGGACCCAAGGGGACCCTTGTGCACTGGCAGATGCCGAAAGTGTAATATCAGCTTAATGGGCGAAGAGGTGGAGCGTGGGTAGAATTAAGTGCCTACCTAGTCGCTAGCCACTTGAGACGACCCTGTCATTCAATGTGGCCAAGCCTGAAAAAAGTCTAAATGGATGAATTATATAAAATTTCACTCCCGTGCAGTTGTCATGAATGGGGAATTTAGTAAAATTTAGAAAGCAAAATTCAATAATCAATGGACCATCTCCTCAGCCATGCCACTCTACATCTATCAAATGATAATGATGTTTGCAGAGTTACCATCAAAATTCTGCAGCAGAATTGATAGTTGCTGGCTGAAATTAGAACTGTTGCTCGACAATTTAACCATCAGTTTTATCAGCAGTAGTGACGCAGTTAAAGAAGCTAATGTTAGCTCCATGATGTGGTTGAAAACGCCGTCATTGGACAACTGTACCATTTTAAAACCTTATTAATAGAGTCTACATTTGCACTTGATGGCTACATACATTGAGCTAAAAGACTAAAGCTGCATGTCCTAAACTAACAGTGAGCATCCTGTTGATGGTCCATGTAGAAGACAATGCAAATAAACCAACAGCATTGTTCCTGCGTTGCAGTATAGAGCTTGTTTGATCTAGTGTTACAGCCACCAATAACCATGTTTGCCTGTTTAGCTTACATAGTTGGTCAATCAAGAGGTACAATATATACAAGGGAAAAGGGTTTTAGAATGAAGACTGAACAGTGTGTTTGGGAAATGCAATGCTATTTCAGAAAATGACTTAGGGGTTGTGGACGATGAACTCCAACATCCATGTGTGACAAGTATTTATGTGGTTAATGGGTGTTAATGGTGAGTACTTTGTTTTATTTGCCTAAACTCATCCGCCGGGTGATCAATCAATGCAAAATGTTCGTTCATAAAGTTACCCATGTCCAATCATTGCATTTACATTGGCCTTTGCATAGTGTGCTCTCATTTCATTTCCGAGTATGCTGTGATATATACATCAAATGTTCATGTAAATACTCTGCGGTCCCTTGATGATTTAAAATCAAAGACACAGACATATACCGTATGTTTACATCCACAGGAAGCTGCTAAGTACAGTTCTCTACATCCTGCCACGAGTCTCTTTACTATCTCTGCCTGCAGGTGTCATTTCCTTAGGTCAGCGTGTATATGAATGCATATGTGTAACGTGTATTTATATGTTTGACTGAGTCTGAAGTCACTGTGAGAACCTTTACTAACAAAGTACGTATGAAAGCATACATTTCCTTGCAATTCTCATTCAGCACTGTACGTATATAGACTGTATTTAAGACTCCAATGAGTGACCAAAGAGAAAATATGAAGATTAATGTAAAGAAGAAGCTGTAATGATGTACAATTAAAGGGTTACTTGCACAGGGACAAGAAAAAGGCGCCAGGGTTGTGACTCCTGAGTCAGATTAAAAATTCTTGGGTCCTGCATTTCCCATGATGCGACAGTCAAATAACCCTGATGAGGTCATCAATGAGCACACTTTGGAAATCACCCCACAAAGCCATAACAGATATTGTACAACAGTTTTTACAGGTTGAGTCTCCATGATGATCAAATAGACCATTACTTATAAAAATGGTGGACCTCCCCTTTACAAATCGAGACCAAAACCCAACGAGAGCTGAGTTTGCGGAGAGTCAAAGCAAGTCAAACTGAACAGAACTGAACTGATTAAATGGGTGAAATCACCTGCTGTAGCGCTGGTTAGGATTCTGATAGTTCCTTCACGCTTCAATTGTCTTTCCTGTCTCTTCCTATTTTGAACACCTCTATGCAGTTGTTCTGACACATTTGGCATGCTGTTGATTGTAACAGGTGTTTTCTTGTCTTTTCTGCTCTCCAGCTGCAGTTGAAAGTCTTGGCCTTGGCCCACTGCTCCAGCAGCGGCAGCCTCTCACCACTAAGAGATCTGCCAGATGGACAGAAGAGAAAGGGCATTTCCCCTGTGCATATGCACACCGGGGAGGTTGGCCCAGAGGAAAATACTCTTCAGAAACAACAAGGTTGCTGTTACTGAGGAAGGGTGGAAAGGTGAGTGGGGATCTACACAATGAATGACTTAAAAGGTATCATATAATAGTTGGAGAAACTTTAGTTAGGTCAACTTCAACAAAAGATTTAGCTCATATTTTGTAGTTACATACTATTTTCCCAATTAGCTCCAACTCAAACAATAAATCATGGGAGAACTCATTGAGAAGTTTTCATCATGAACTTATGAAAAACATCTCCCAGAAGACTGTACTGTGGATGCACTACGCAGCTCTCAGGTGTGAAATCCTGGAGATGTGTCAATGTTGGGAGTTTTTCTTAAAAAAAAATACAGCCCCAGCCATTATTGCTCTACTAAATAAAGGTTTGAAGAGGAAATCTCTAACTGGAGCATTTACAAGAATAACGCAGGAATTTACAAGACTAGGGATCAGTTCTTCCGCTGGAAGATGGATGTCCTGTTTTGGCACAAGGCCCTCTAAGTACAGCCCAGCCGGATGGACTGTACAATACCATCCAGACATCGACTGGCACAGAATAAGCCTTTTGCCCCTGGGCGAGACTGTTCTCTGAAAAACAGGATCTTTATGGACGAGAGCAAGAGGGGAATATAAAAGCTGTGCGGTTTGATTCGAAAAGCGAGCCAAAAACCACAGAAACCCATAATGCCAGAGGAGGAAACAGGTGAGAGGAAGACTAGTTAACCCTGTCATGAATCGCTCTGCTTCTGCCGCTGACTCAGAGTTGGTCAAAGAGCTGCCAGAATACCGATTTGAACAAAACTTGACCCAGATTTCCTGCACACAACCACACAAGCCTAATAGATTCATAGAGAAAGAAATCCAGGCGTCCACAACAGCTGAAAATAGACCAATATTCAATGCATCTAGAGGATGTGTTGGGTTTTGATCTCCGTTCACACAGCAGACTCAAACACTGCAGACCCTCACTCCTGATTAATGGAAGATCCACATAAAACTCTGGCACGATCAACCTCACCTCAAGACTCAAGCCAAAACATTCAAGCCCAGTAGCACAACCAGGCAAGATACAGCAGCAACCTGGAGACAACCGCTGTGTAGAGCCAGAATATTTACCAAACTAGAGTTGGTGAATGATCGTTGGATGGTTGGTGATGGTTAGAAAGGTGGAAAATACTAACAAGATGGTTTTGGTGAGCTTTATTTTGTTTCTGTTGAATACTGAGTTCACAAAACAATGGAGCTCGTCTTAGTTCGGTAAAAGAGAAACTGGGATTCAGAAGGTGTAGAATTTTTATGTTTAACAAGGAAAATACGTGGGGTACGTGAATATTTCCTTTCTTGACATTTTATGAGTTTTTATTTATTGGAAATGGTGAACATAGTGACCTTGGCACACACACAGAAATATAGGAAATTGCTGATTATTGGCCTGACAGTGGCTGGTTGGAAAATATTAAAATGTTACCCAACCCTACTCCATACAAAATGGAGAAAAAAATGACGAGGCAATGAAAACAACGTAAAACAACGTTCTTTTAAATGAACCACTTTCTCATGAGCCAGTGTAGCAACAACAGGAGAGAATAAAGTCAGAGATATACTTGCTTTTAATTACATATTCGCATCCCATCAGTCCAAGCTGTGCTTTGTTTTAAATAATAATTTGCAAATATTAGCATGTAGACTAAACTAAAATGGTTAATATAATAAACAATGGCATGTTAGCATTGTTATTGTGAGCATGTTAGTATGATGACAGTTCAAAGCACCACTGGGCCTGAGTGCAGCTCCACAGCCTCACAGACTTGTTTTATTATTGGTCAAAGGTTTAAATTAAATCCAGCATGAAAGAAGAAAACTCAACTGCCTAATGTTTCTGAAACACATCTGGAAAAACACTTAATTCAGCCATAATGTGATACTTTTTTCTTCTTTCATGGGATTTCTTCCCCAGTAATCATCACCTTATGAACTCTGTAACTTTAAATCAACTTCTGATGAGACACCGGCATAGGAAGTAGCTGAGAGAGAGGCAGAGACTCATTTCACTGCAGCTAAAACCAAGTCTGATTTCCCTGAATGTCATCAAGGGACTGTTGTGTTTGGCAGTGAAAAGCAAACTCTCTCCATGATTTTTGGGGGATTTGGTTTCATCTTCACAATCTTAACTTCTGCTATAAATTATGACTTGTGTGTGGGTGTACAGGCTAAAGTGAACACCCAATAGTTCAGCCTCTCCTTTTGTTTGGAGCTCAAAACTTTGTCATTTCATCTTGCAGATTAGAACTTCATCTTTGTTTTGGGCAGAAAGTTGCAGTGGATTTTCGTCGGAAGTGCAACTTCTGCAAAAGAAGTAAAGGGCTGAAATTTTCCCTTCAGTGGTTAATTTTCTCAGGTTACACCATTTCTGACCATTAAATGTATAATTACACTTTTCTGTTGTGAAAACTTTACAATTATTGTTATTAATGTTTTGATTCACTTGAAGCAACATTTATCATGCTGCACATTAGAGACTTGTTCTCTTTAAAGCAGCTGTGGAAGACACACAAACTTTGTGGTTTTTGAGTTGGCAGAGTTTCTGTGCTCTTTCCTCACCTCATGAACCGCTGTCATGATTTAACTGTCAAGATGGTCTGCAGTTTGCAGAGTGAGGGGAAAGACCACGCTGGCAGATTTATGAGCCTCAAGTCAAAAAGCAAACTCACTGAAAGCTTGTTTCACTACAACATGTTCAATTTGTTGATCTATGAATGTCTAGATACCTGAATATGTAAATAGAAGAGGTTTTAGACTTTAGATTAATCACATGTTCTGACCCACAATGAAAAATGCCACCTCCTCAGTGTCCTTCCACATTACAGTATATCCAGCTCTGTAGTCGTGGTTTGCACTTGTTATATTTTACATCTACAGCCAATAAAAGTGAAGGAGAACCTGTCAATAACAGGAGGATGTGGTGTACCAGGAAGGAGCTGAGACTTGACGTATGCGGTTAAACACAAGTGATGCATTTACATCCCTGTACAAGGTGTCTCAACCCCCCAAATCAAAAATGCATATTTTACCTCCCACCTGTAGTGCTATTTCCATCTAAGTTTTGGTGTGAGTTGCTGTGTGAGATATATGCCTTCTCTCAGATGTACTGGAACTAGATGGCACAGAGCTTGTGGTGCTTAAAGCACAACACCAGCGTCTCCTTCCAGAAATTAAGACCTAGTTACTCAAGGTAATCCACAGTCCTTGCTATGAACCTTTTCATGTAGGGACTATTTTCTTCCTAGTAGAATGAAAGTAGTTCCGGTAGATTCTACCATAGAAAGACAACAGCTCCTACTGTACATGAACCTCACAACAAGGTCTGTGGATTATCTTGAGCAACCGGGTCATGATTTCTCGAAAGAGGCACTGCTGTTGAGTTTTACAAATGTATTTTTTGGCGCTTTGAGCACCACAAGCCGAGTTTCATCTAGTTCCACTGTGCTTGAGAGAAGACAGACAACTCTAAACCTCTACAACTCGCACCAAAAGAATCTAGGTGGATAAATAGCAGGATGTAAGAGACAAAATATGTATTTTTTAATTTGGGGTGAACTGTCCCTCTAATAAATGTTGGAAATGTATGCTGTATGTTTCTTTTGTGTTAAAAAAAGATTAAGCTAGAGCCATAAGGCTATTAATTTAGCTTAATATAACAATTCTCAACAACTCTCCAAAGTTAAAAAAAATACAGCCACCAGCACCTCAAAAACTCACAAAGTAACATGTTAAATCTCGTTTGTTTAATCCAAACACAAGCAGTAATGTCAAAAAAGTTTCAGAAAATCAAGTGTTCTGGGAATATAAATAATTACCTAAACTTAAAAAATCCCATGAAGACAATAGGGCTGGTCTGTTATTTGGGTGATTGATTGTATTTCACAGTCAGGATGAGAGGTTGTATTTCCACAGCAGAATCAGAAGCAGATGTGCCAATTTTTCAGCTGGAAAACTGCAGGCTGGGAGTCTGACATAACGCCAAAACCAATTTCACCAACCAACACTTGATATTCAACCTATAACTTGGGTTGAGGCTACAGAATGGGGAATGGGAAATGGGTAATCCTGTAATAGTTACCTCATTTAAACTCTTACCTCAAATAACCCCTTACATCATCTGAGAATAGAAAACCTGCTGCCACAAATCATTTTCCTGCTGTCACTGCAACCCTGCAGACTTCTAACAAGTACGCCAACTGGAACGCACACACATGCAGGCACCGCCATGTAAAGTACATGCACCTGCAAATACACATGCAAACAATAGTGCTAGTGTGATACAAGAACAGACTGATAAACATGAAAAAAGCATAACATCTGCAACACAAGAGCAGAAAACAAGCGTTTAGTCAGCTAATCAACTTACAAGATAATCAGTCAACCAGAAAATCAACCAGTCAGAGTCAGTCAGTGCACCAGTAATTTAACCACACTGTCATTCAGCCAACCAATAAAACAAGATGATACAACTCATGTTGGCCACAATATCTACAGACTTTTAAGGATAATGCTGATTAAGATTGCATGTTTTATCTAAATAACCACCTTCTCCTGTGTTTCCATTGCAGCAATTGGTTTTCATTAATTTCAGTTAAAACAGAGTTTATACAGCAGGTATCAATCACAACAGACATTGCTTTTGTTTTACACCAGTTTTATTTCTGTTAATTCTTATGCAGCCCAGTGTTAAGTCTTCAAGTCTTCTAGGATGATGATTTCCATATTGATGGGAATCACCAATACCCAGGCTACAAAGTGAAAAGAGTGAATGTGGCAGCACTGCGCATTAAGCTAGGATCAAAGTCAAGGATGTCTGAATTTCCCATCTGCTCTTGAAAGCACCAATCCAGACTTTTCAAATTAATCTGTGAATATAGGAAAAAAGACAAGCAGATGCTCACTGTGATGAAAATGGCTGCAAGTTCTTTTTTTAAAAGACATGAATGGAAAACTAATGGCTACCTGGAGGAGAGGGAGTCTAAAACTTATGGAATCATTTGCCAAATGAATGACAGTAAATTAAAATATAAGCAATTGATAGGATGGGCTAAAACACAACCGTGTTTGACTGCTTCATATTCAACTGGCTCTTCCTAAGTTCTGGCCCTATTGGAACCATGGCCAACTTTCTTGTTTCCTATTTCCTGAACTTTGACAGAGATTTCCTATGTGCTAGGCTCAAGAAGGGAAGCTGGCAAACATGACTAAATGTAACTCAAATAAAACTTTAATATTGTATCATCATTGAACATGATTTCTGCCTGAGTCATGTCAAATAGAGTTTCATAAGCAATGTTAGCAAAACGCTGCCTAACTAGCTAGGGAATCTTTATGACAATTAGCCAGGTAGTTAACTAGCATTTTGCTAACACTATATATATATATATATATATATATATATATATATATATATATATATATATATATATATATATATATATATATATATATAGGCTGCTTTTACAGGTCCCCTAGCAACATCTTTTAACCATCTTCAAGATTAGTTTTTATTTCAAACATAGCTGATCGAGGTTCCACCGGGTACCAGGCTTGCTCAACTGTAATTGGAGCACAGAGCAAAAAGAGGCGCTACTAATGAAGGGTCAACTGGGACAGAAAACCTGAAGAATCAATGGAGGATGGCTTTAAAACTACTGACGCCTTTAGACCTTGAGAAAAGACACATATCTGATGCAGAGAGGATACAAATATCTCATCTTGCTCTTCTTCTTGTGTCTCTTTTCACAGTGGAAACATTGAGTCAGCCCGTTCCAGAAAGCTCATGTGATTTTGTTTGGTCACCACAACTTACTATGCTGCATTTCAAAAATAGCTCTCTAAACAAGGCTACACTTACAAGCACACACATGCCAAACTAGTACACACACACACACACACACACACACACACACACACACACACACACACAATGTAAACTGTTATCTCTATCTTTCTCACTCTTACCTCTCTCTGCTTCTAATTGCCACTATGCAAACCTTCCCAAACACTATAATTTGAAGGTTTTACCTCTTAAAATGTCTTTTTTTCAGGGGATTTCTTGTTGTTAGAGCATGCATAACAAGTTTAAACACGAAAATATGCAGCTTCACTTACACTTCTGTACATGTAAACATCTATCTGCACATGATCCTTTACACACAGCACATCAATGTCCACACACACACATGCAGGTTGCATTAATGATGTGGTGGGTCTGTTATCACCGTCATCTCTACTTATCTTTTTTGCTCTTTTGGCAAAGTTGTGACTGCAACTCTCTGTTTGATTCTGGCTCAAAACTTAACAGTTGGTGCGTCCATTTGTGTCAAAAGCTGTCATTAATGTCTGCCGAATGTCCACTCAAAATCATTACCGCTTCAGTTTTACACTGCAATGTGAACATTATATTTTAAAATGCAAACAAGGTGCTTCATGCAAGGAAAGTGAAAAAAATCTCAACTATCCCAGCAGGAAAGAAATGATGTGGACAGCACACAACTAGAGCATGTTGTCATCTGACACTGAAACATCACCACAGAAACTGTGTAGTTCAAGATGAACTTGTGTCAGAGGCAGTTATTTCATTACAACTAAGGGTTTTCACCACTGAACCAAGACAGAAACCAAAAATTAGTTAACACTCCTTCAAGTTCAAGTCATGCAATACTATTTTTCTGTGTGCGTATTGAGTCTTAACTGTTGAAATTGAAAATATTGCATAGGCTATTGTTGGGCTTTGAGCAATATAGAATTACGGCTGTGACAATAACCACATTACGGCAATATTGCAACAATGTGGTCATATGCTGCGGTATTGAGCTCATTAATGTCCACCTTGAATTTTATTCCAGTGTACAATGCATTTGAGATCAGCGCACAGATGGATCAGCACTGCCACAAGCTTGGGACAAAGCCACTGATTTGTTGACTCTCATCCCAACGCATCATCAAGCACACATGCTAGCAACAACAACAACCACTGTTTTCAACACTGAAAAAATGTTAAATTGTCACAGAAGATATTCAGAGTTTGATTTATCATTATGGATTTATTGTATCACGTCTCCAAAAAGACGCCGCAAGGCTCAGTTACAAAGCTTCTGAGGGGGATACGATCGCACAGGAGCCCACACTGTAAAGGTACAGCGTTAGAGTTAGCATTAACTTAATGTTAGCCGTTCATGCACAACTTACTTCGGGGCTAATCCTTCTCTTTTCATCTTGAGAAGCTGTAGCATTTATTAACTGACACACTGTCACTGTACATTTACTGCCAAACTGACAATTTACTGCTAACTTTAAGTTTCTGCTCCGCTAGCAGCACCGTAACTCGTCTGCTGCTCACTCCGCCTCACTTGCATGCTGCATACACATTACGCCCTGCCCTACTCCTTAAAGGTGCTACACTACGTTTATGACAGTATCCTTCAGTAAAGTCCAATAAAACGTAATTATTAAGGCAGTCACAGTAAACTGTCACCCCAAAGAAATATGTTGGTTTTTCACCGTGGTCAGAAAAAAAATCCATACCGTCACAGTCCTACGTAGAGCTCAGAAATTTTTTCCCCCTAAACTTTAAACACTTTAAACACTGGTGTCATTGAACTCCCGTCACAATCCAGGACATGCATTCAACAAAACAATCTTTCAGCTAGCAGGCTATAAATGGGCAAATGCTACAATAAATCAGTATTTAGTTCTGCATTTCACTGATGGAAACAGGAATGCATGCTCAACTTATGCATAAACAGGGATTAAAGATACTTCATTTTGTCTTTCTCCCACTTTTTGTCTTTCACACACAAACAAAAACACAAGCTGCCAGTCAGTGACACCCGACTGGTCCACAATGTTCCTCTGAGTTATTTCTGTCTTCAGGACAAAGGGTTTTACCTCTTACTGAAAGATGACCAAGTGTGTGTTGGAGTTTGTCTGAGTGTGTGTCTGTGTGCATGTGTGTGTATTTGAGTGTGTTTTGGCAGGATAATTAGACCTTGTGCTTTGCTCCCTGAGAGTTTTTTAACCACAGGGCTGAGCCATAATGAAGCTACACTGTCACGGACACTAGACTGACACACCACACCACACACACACACACACACACACACACACACACACACACACACACACACACACTAGACACCACATTGAGCACGTTTGCAGATGTTTTAAAACAAACGCACACATTGTGTAAATGTTTAACTGGCGCACATAATCACGCACACATTGTGTAAATGTTTTACTGAGTGTGTGTGTGTGTGAGTGTGTATGTGTATGTGTGTAATAAATGAGGACAAAGGAGAGTGAGCCAGTGGGAGACAGACAAAGACTACTGAAAAACAAATAATTACTTGTCATTATATTGGTGATTACACATCACTGCACATGTTTTCCTGGCAAATAATCAATCACCTCAATATGGTTTGTATGTAAAAGTATTTTTTGGAAAGCGCTTTGCTAATTTCTCAGGCAATAAAATGAACTGAACGAAAAGAAAACACCTGTATGTTTGTGTGTAAGTGCATCCTCAGATGATGTGTCATTTTGAAGCCTTTATGGCCTGAAGGGAAGAAGCTCGGCGACAACATGCTGGCAACTCAGTATTCAACAGTAATGTGATGATAAGTTGGTAATAATGTGAGAACTTGTCAGACTACAACATGCCACCACACCTGCAGATCAATTCACATATAGTCTTGTTAGATTTTAAATTTGCCTTTGCACAGCTGGGCTTAAATAATGGTAGAATAATGTTCATGATGATGTTGCGGAGCTCAAGCTTCTTCTAGCTCTAGGTCAGTGGTTACCACTAAACAGTTGTGAGATGTGTGAATGTCATTACATTTTCAACCAGATGGTGGCACTAGATTGAAAGTTAATGGATGAACAAAGTTATTATAATTTATCCCGAGGGGAGTATGAATATCAGCACCAAATTTCATGGCAATCCATCCAATAGCTGTTGTGAGATTTCACTAAAAACACAACCTCAACCTTATGATTGATCAGGGGGCCAACATAGTCGCAAGGATTCATCATCTGGGGACCATGAATCAAAAATGTCCTGATCTTTCCCGCTTTTCCTTGTAAATTGCTGTGAAGTTTACTTCTATACAGTATATAATGGTTGAACTGTTCACAACTGGTAGATATGCAATGAAAAGGTTGCTTCAGTCTAAGAGGTTACAGGTCAAAAAAGTTGGAAATCCCTACTCCAGGTTCTGAACAGAGATGTTCAGGGGATAGCCACACCAAGTACCTGAATCACCCCAACGTCATTCCTGTCTTGCCCAGTTGGACTTGAGCCAGATATGATTCATGATGATTCGCCTATCCTGCTGGGCCTCTTTGATGACAGTGTGAAGTTCACAGCATTGTTGAGAACTCCTTGAAATTTCCTTTGGCTCAAAAACTTCCCCAAGTTCTCTCAAGATCTTTCAACTCTCAAATTCAAGTTGGGGAAATGTAATGCCCCAATGTGTTTGGGGATTTGGGTTTCTGGTAGGGTCATTCTTCAAGGCAAAATGGTCTCAGATGAAAGACTAGACATGATGACTCACAAAGACTCAGAATCATTGGTGTGAAAAGCTTAGAGTGTTGCCTAAAGACACTGTGACTCGCGCCTGGAGTCAGTCCTCAGTGTTGGTCTTGGCTGAATGCTTGGTGGTGGAGTGACCCCTGTAGTTTGGCCATGCATTATTTGAAAAAAAAAAACACAGGATCATGCATGTTGATACAGCATGCATGCAAAAACTACATGCAGGTACCATAACCAACCAGTAGGAGTTTCCAGTAGGGCGACAAGGATGCACTGGTGGGATTGTCCAAGTATTCTGGCTGTATTTCTTTAGCTGTACGTTCATTTTGTGCAGTCATGGTTCAGTTGCAAAGAATGCACATGGCCCAAGACCAGAAAACTGCCTTTGCAGAGCCCAAAGGACAAAAACCCCAAAGGAATAGAAAATACCCACCTCAGCCACAGCCTGTTCACCCTGCTGCCGTCTGGCAAGAGATACAGAAGTATCCACTGCTGTAACACAAGACTGAAGAGCAGCCTCTTCCCTCAGTAGATTCCTCAATTTATCCCCAACACTCCTCCATGTAAATTGGTTTGTTCTATATATTCTTTGTTTATTTTTTATCTCTTCAAGCCTTCAATCAGTCCAATAAATGTGCATTTTGAACAGAACAAACTGCAACGAGCTGAATGTTCTGGATTATGTTTTTTTCAGCAACAAAAATAAATCTTCTTATACTGATGATTAAGCATCTGATTCATATCTGAAAAACCTGAAAAACATCTTATGCTCCTGTGGTTATGAAATCATGTGTAACCATGCATGTGCACTTGTCCACAGCAACACCAACACCTGGCAAGAGAACAGGGAACAAACCTCCACGTTCCTCTTTTCTCGGCCTCCTCGCTGTTCCACAGTACTACACTGTCCTACAGTTCTCGGCCTCCTCACTCTTCTACATACAAACACGTTCATACTCTTTCTTGATAATTCTGCACCCAAGTTCACAGAAGGTTTGCCACTGAGACATGCAAACACGCGCGGTTCTCTTCTTCTCTTTCTCTTTCTGGTGTGACTTGGTGTTGAGTCACAGCCTTGATTCATCACATTCAAACATATTTCTCCAACCACCCCCTGTTTTACTCTGCAGCTTGGGCCACAGCTGTGAAGGCCAAACCAGCCTCGCCTTGCATGATTCTTGGCACCTTACCTTAGCCCAGCTCGTGGGATTTTTCATTTATGGAATGAATTCATTGTCCCTGGTGTCAGTGCACTGCTGTTACACTCCTGAATTTCCCAGACCCCTGTGCCTAACTTGGTGACATACTCAAGGAGCATGTTGACACTATATTTGATCATCAAGGAGGCAGAGGAGTGTAGTGATTAATCGAAACCAAAATGTGAAAGATGGCTGAGTAACCCATCTCTGTTAATGATGGGTTTTGAGAGCAATGTGATGACTGCTGGAACCACAAGTGCACTCAAATAACATCCCTTAAGGGGTTTCATGGCTTTTTGGTTATGTGTGCGTGTGTGTTTGGGGGGAAATGTAGAAGCATGAGGACAAGAAGGGTTAACCATCTTGTTGTTTGATTCTCATTAACACCCAGAGGCTTAAACAGAGTGGGAATAGAACATTTTAGAATAATCAGACTGCTTGGCTGGGGGGTTGTAGCTTTATCGTTGTAAAGCTTTTGACACTGAGGAAGCACTTTAAGCTCTTCACAGGGATATAACAGTCCTGTCATGCTTGTTAGGACTTTTACTTTTTAATCCGCTTCTCTAATGAGATTAAAGTGAATTCAAACCAGCTCTGTTCTTTTTCCCCTCTTCCTCTCTGACTTCCCAAAGCTCCAGTCAGCTCTTTGATAGTGGAGTAAATAAAACTGTGATGATGCAACATGCAGAAATGTTGCCAAGAAAACAGAAGCCAAGAGGAAATGAACTCTTATTGCAACTTTACAGCACACCCTGTCTAACTGACTGATGGGTAAACGGCACCAATTCAGAGGATTTATATTCCCTGCAACAATGTGATTATCTCTTCACTACGGCAACAGTCAGACTACTACAACTGTAATTTCATATCATTATCAGAGCTAATTAACCAACCACATCCTTCTTTCATAATACTCCTACCACGTATTCTCTGAAATCTGCTCATGTTAGAGCAGTTTTATATGGAGAAAATATGTGAGGCTGCAAAGATATTAAAGGAAACACTTAATGGTGCCCTGTGCAGTTTTTCTCTAAAGAAATTAAAGTTACATTTATGCATTTTATCTCTCCTAGAGGTCTAACAATGTAAAATGTAAAACATTTGCAAATCTGTGTATTTATTTTTTATACCGCCATATTTCCTAGCAGTCTAGTTTCCTGCATTTGCTGGCATATCGCCACACAATTATGCACATTATCGCCATCAACTGTTGATAAGTAGAACAAAGTGGAACCAGTGACAGGAATGTGTATCATAATCATACACAAATTTTCATCAAAACATTGCTCCAAAGCACTACTAGTGGTCAAAGACTCAACAGGGAACCTTTAAGTATAAAACTTTAAGGTACATTTCCACTACATGGTGCGGCTTGACTCAACTCTTCTTGCTTTGATACTTTTATTTCGTTTTCCACTGCAGGTTGTACTCCCTCAATGTAGGCAGAGCTTATCATCAAAGTGACACTATTCCAGCAGTTGGGAAACAACACACTTACTGGTGGTTTGGTCTTGAGAGGCTGCAGCCTTTATTCACTGACAACTGTAACCTGCACTATGCATTACTATACGACTTCACTGCTCACCTTTTCCTCTGCTCGGCTGCATTCATGCATGGTGTTATTGATATATCTTAACTTTGTTAACAGACCACAATGTGGTTTTGTGGGCTGCCGTTTTTAAGTGAATTTAAAGTTTGTACAGGATGTTCTGTGTGTGCGATCAATCACTGGTCTGCAGAGTTTTCACGTCACCTTTAGGTATCTGATTTTTGACAGACATAGGCTCACACAAGTCATCTCCCATTTTTTGTAGCTTTTGTAGCTCAGCCAATACCGAGTACCAGTCCGATACAAATGTGTCCAAAAAAAAAAAAGCTATACAGCCAACCTTGTATGGATGTGATATGATAGCTATCATAGCTGTATGGCCTAGCTCAGGTTAAAGCCTTTGTGAAACATGAACAAATACAGAAAGAAATTACATGGCATCAGATTGATCCAAAGGCTCGCTTACCCACCTATACCAGCATTTTAGGCAGCATCTGAGGCATTTTCCGATACTGGTATCAGTATTGGAACAACCCTATTTATTTTCAGCCATAACACCCAATAAAAATAATAATAATACCCATACACAATTATATCTAATATTCATAAAGTAAGCATTTCCCTGTTCCTAAAAAAAAGAAGCATCCACAAACACCCCTGTGTGCATCAGTACCTCAGTCAGCCTGCCAAGAAATAATCAGCTAAACTTCTGCTACTGAGGCTGAGCAAATAAGCACCGCTTTTATAATGTGAGCAGTCATTGAGCTTCTCTGGGTCTCACCACATTTAAACACCCTAAGTTGTACCACTAAGTTTTGTTTTTGTTTCTTTCCCACTGCTGGAAACTGGCTGAAGGCTTTGCAGAGGAGAATGAGGCAGCTTTTCCCCCTCAACAAGTCCATCTTCTGCCCCTGCATTGTTGATGGGGTTTTTTTTTGTTTTTTTTTCTTGTATCATATGGCTGTTTTCTTGTTTTTTGTTCAGGGTTTTTTTTAACAGCAGTGGTTACTGTGGCATCTGGATTTTCTGCAGCTTCAGGCTGTCTGCTTGGTTATTTTCTGATCAAGAGTCATTTCGTTGTTCTCACCCCGAGCACAGTGGAAATAACCAGCTGGTCACAGGCTCGCTCAGATCACCCACGGCGGCATTTTAGGGTCATGTTTGTCCCGACCTCCCACCACTCTTCTCTCTTTTTATTTCTTGTTCTAATGAGCACATTGCTCATTTTAAACAGCATCCTGCTTCACATTCACACGGTTAAACAGCCGCTGTTTTAACTTGATTTCTGTGCTGCAGATTGCTGTTATCTGATAAACACTGACTAATCAACTGTGGCAAATAATGATAATGATAATGAACCATGATGATATAAATCACTGGACAAAAAGAGATTTTACACATAGCATTCACAGTCACATCAAGATGGGACTTCTGACAAGAAACCTTAACTAAGATAACTTTTCCTAACAATAACAAAAAAGAAAAAAGAAAAGTCAGGTTTGATAAAAGTCATTTACATCTGTTAGCTAACCACAGCCCTACTGCAGCTCTACTGCAGCTGTTGAGCATTCAGCACTTTGCTCAATAGCTCCATAAATGTGGTTGCTGGTGGTTACCCTCCATACCCAGATCCCCTTCTTCCACACACGCACAAATACACATAAAAACAGCATCTGTGGTCACTGACCCTTAAGAGAAGCAGTCTATTGAAGTCGTCTCCAATGCGTCGGAGCTCTCGTCCGATTGCCTCTGTCTGCATGTCCCCTGCTGCGTTTTGTGGCCGCATGCTAGAGGGGCTGGGAGAGGGTCCTGAAACAGAGTAGAAAACATGCAGAATTTGCTAATACAGTACAGTTTTACAATCGCTAAAAGGTTTAAAGCGCCTCCACTGAGACTAAATGCATGTTGAAGTAATAATATTTTGACAATGCTTAATTTGTGAGAAGCAACAGGAGTCTGCAGCTTTATTTGTGGTCGGAGATTTAGTCATGAAAACATTGTGAAACTTCAGCACCAAGATACTTGAAAGATGACTGGTAACACTAACAGAAACCAGAGATGTACTAAACTCTGTGAATGTCAGGGCTGGGGTGACAGCATAATCGAAGTCATCAATTACGGAAACACGTTCATTTGAAATCAACTGCTGTGTCTGGTCAAAGCATGGATTCACCCAGAGAACAAACTGCAGCCAACAAACCTCGCCTGCAATCATCTAAAAAGTGGGAATATTTTAGACAGAGATGCAACAGTATGCTTCTTTGTACGCTCCACAAATTGGAAATTGATCTTATCACAGCAGTACAACTGCTCTGCACAAGCACTTGAAGTGAAAGCACCAGAGTGCTTTGTCCAGCAGCAAAGCACTCTGACTTTTAGTCAGCACCCAAGCATGACATATTTTGATTATCAACAGGCAGAACGTCTTTCTGTTAGTAGAAGTCACTTAAAATTGATTTTCTAAATATATCTTCATCACCCCCATGTTTTACGTAATTTCTGCACTGCTGCTGTTAAAATAACATTATCCCATGCATCATCTAATGTTGTCATTTGGCTGTTTTATGTTTTATGTTTACTTTAACGGGCATGCATGAGAGAAGAAATGGCACTGAGGAAATAAATCCATATCAAATAATTCATTCTTTAGTGAAAATATGGTTTCTCCAGTTTAGGGAAAGGGTTGACACAATGATTAAATTAACATGTGTCACCACAATCCTTTTGAATTTGAGGTCCAGGATTTTTTCTGATCAAGCATCTGACAAATAGGTAAATAAAGTGGAGATTAGACTCATTTTAAAATATGTCTCTGTTATCATTATTATTGAGGAGCATCACCAGACCTGCAGTTCAGACTGTGGCCACTACACCAAAATCACCACACATCCTAATTAAGTTCCTGTGAGCTCGACAGATTGATCCTTTTGAATCTCACAACACTTTAATGAACATGCCATGTATGTCCAGCTTTGCTGCCAACACATGAATACTGCATAAAGTTTACAAAAAGGCATTTTCTGATCACCGGTAACACTTTGAGGAAATGAAATAACAAACAGACAAAACAAAAAAGGCTACCAGACAAGCAGAGTGTAACGCAGAGAGTGGGTGGTTCACAGTATCAGAGCAGAGATTTTTTTTTTAGTTTTGACATTTGATGTTATAAAAGATACATGTTCACAATGCTACGCCAGAAAACCACAGAGATGTAAAGCAGAGTATTCAAGCAGGTGACATTTAAAAAAAACCAAAAGACACACAAAGCCACCCTTGTAGTTTTATATGTTTACTTTGACAAACTATTGTTGTTTAGATAGATGAGACATCAGAAAATGTAATAAATTTCAATGTGCAAGACAACAATAAATGTGTGTGTCTCACTGGCAACATAACAGATATAGACAAATACCCCTCTACCAGTTTGACCGGGTGAGCTGACGTACGCGTGTGCATGTGTTTTCGTGGTTAATCTATTACATTTTCAGTCTGAACTATAATATGACTATGAAAGGCTCTGACCTCTTACCGATCTCCACTTATGACTCATGAACACTGTTATGAAACCCAGACTTAATATTTCTCACATCCTCCAATATTGTAGAGACCAACACAGCTGATTACACCGACAACATCCACAGGAGTGTTTATGATGGGAAATATGAGCATGACAGCAGTGTATCCCATGACTACACGAAACACTATGAGCTATGTTTGAGCACTGGAAAACACAAGTGTTGTCTCTACCACATTTCCCAGAGATCAAAAGTTAACTGTCCAATTACTGTTTGCTCAAGGTCACAAATTATTATGACGGTCTAAAGGCAGGTTGGTGCCATTTGAACACTGGAGACACCAGATAATGGAACAAAGATGGCTGAAAATGATATGAGTTCAGATGAGGTTACCTGACCAACACGGGATTTCTTAGGCTGATATCAATAGAAGCATGAACACATCACATAAATGTACAATCTTGATGTACATTTTACAGATGGAAAATCAACAAGTCAGTGCTAACTGGTGAACTAAATTACCTCAAACATAATTTGGCATTTCTGTTCTGCCATGTCTTGTTACTTAAAGGCTGTCATACAGTATTCACTGATGCACTGATCTGTAATAAGCTAATATCGACTGATATACTGGAATAGCTCTAGTTTTTATTGTAAATTAGCTCTGTAACACGCATTAAATTTTCAGGAACTGACTTGTCTAAATTAATGGGTGTGTATAAGACTGTCATTACACTGTCATAACCATGTCATGACAGTGTAATGTCAGTTATGTCATATTTGATGCAAAGTTGACATTGTTCAAGACGTCTTTGTTATGACAGTTTGACCTTATCAAACTTAAAGAAACTGTTTATTTTTAAAGTTTTAACATTACATCATGTGATAATACGTGGTTGGTTTTGACGCTGGTTGACAAAAAGACACATGTTGTGTTGTCTTGGTTAATGTCAAGTTGTTAAACCAAAGATATTTCAAACAATGTTAACCTTGTATTAAAACTGGCATAACTGACTGAATGACATTCTATTACTACATTCATAAACACTCCCATGTTCATAACAGGTGTTATAACATGGTTATGACAGTGTAATGATCGTCTTATACACACCCCTTCAAATACATTGTTACCATTTAAATAAAAATAGGTTATTTCTGATTGTTGAAATGAATTTGTGAAATAAAATTGAAGATTTATGTAGTTTATTTCTGTTAGACAGCCAGGCTGCTATGGATTCACCTGGAGCACAAAATTGCATGAATATGAACATGTCATCTGTTATATGACAGAAGTTCTTTATATTGCTCATAATTTTATGGTTTACTAACAGTCACGTCTTGGATCACTGATTTTCCCTTGCAACGGTTAACAAGAACGTCTTGATTTTCCCAGAATTACCAACAATTATAAGTCATCTCTGTGCAGCCTATGAACTTCGATTTCTGTCTTACGTTTATTTCTTAGATCAAATCTTTGTGCAACCAGCCCCAAGGTTTTGTTATAATTAAACTGTGTGAATAAAAATAAAGCAAAAACAAAAATACATAAAAGCTGACTGTTTCACTCTGAGCTTTGCGTGAAGAAACATGACTGTTTGGTGCGAGCCTCCTGATGCCGGAGGAGGAAGTGTTGTGATAGGACAACTGTAATCACCCTGTCAGGGAGCAACAACAACAAGATGATAAACTGATCCTCCTCAAGCTCCAGCACTCTATCTCGCACTCTAACACACCATCAGCCGTCTTGATAAGCGAGACGTTTTTTGCATTAAGGACAATGTATGATGTTTTGTATGAGTGTGTGTTTATCTCCTATCTGTCCTATCTGATGGACGTAGCCAACTGAATGAGAAGTGAAGGGTTTCTGTCTGCAGCTTACAAAAGACCTGCATGCCTATTTTGACTGCTACACACAAACACACACACACACACACACACACACACACACACACACACACACTCTAAGACCTATTTTGATTGCTGTACTTAATGAATGACACACACACACATGCTGCTCTGTTTTGACTGGTATCTCGTCTGTCTGGCTGCAGTTAAAGAGAATAACAGAGACACAAGGCAATCAGTGAAGCTAATCACTGCTATTATAAAAAGCAGAGTCATACATACAGAGGTTACAATACACTGAGGCTTACTGAAGTTTTATTTCAGCCTCCAGAGATTACTATTTTACTTACAAAACACTATCTAAGAAAATACAAAGATAAATGTGCATGGGGCTCAAACTGGGGTTTATTTGCTAGAGTTGTCATCCACTATGAGGGGATTTACTCTGTAAGTTGTTTGTTGTGTGTTTTTTTTTTTTCCTTCCTGGTGCCAAATCTCAGCCTCATGCCACAGTTTTGTTTGCTACCAAGCAACAGGGCAGGGAACTTTAGCCGACAGCATCGTAGCTAAAAGCGTGCGTGCCTTTCTTGTCTGTGTTTGTATCTAAATAAACAGCAGTGATAAAAACAGGATCACAGCTGAGAGATGTGATTAATGTCCAACAAACAAATGATGACAACTGCATTTTCAGTTTGAGATGATGGCGCCGTCATAAAATGATGTTGGACTTGAGCGCAGAATTTCATTCTTGACTACTGGGACCAGTCTGTGTCATGCAAAGAATCTAATCTAGTTATTTAAATCTGAGTGAGAACAGTCACCCATTCTGTGGCAAATTGTTTTTTGCATTATTTTCAGTTTTCAGTCACAGATTGGTTAGGTTTAGACAACACAACTACTTTAGGTTTAGGAAAAGGTCGTGCGGGTATAAATAGCCACACTGGTTATCCCACCCCAGGTGCAAATAGCATTGTTGCTGTGGATATTCAAATGGTAATAGTATCAGCCATAATCTAAACTCAGTAAGGTGGAAATGAGTGGATGATTGGACTTTCATTGATTACACTTCAACTGACCTGATTTCACCTATCACATGTCAACTAACATCAACTGCTTTTATTGCTTAGGTTTCAACTCCTCCTCCTTTCAGTGTTTACTCTTCAACTGATGCAACTCTTTAATTGTTTTAATTTCAACACTTCAGCTTCTTAAAATGGAGGTGCACCGATTTTACACATCCAAGTCTGCTTACAGGTCTTGTGGAATATCACTGCAAAAAAAAAAAACAGTAGTATCAAGCCTTTTGTCACTCCAGGGGGAGCTGCACAAAATCTGATAAATCACCTCAAGTGATGTCACCTGAGTCAGTGTCAGATGGGGCTAAAAAGTTTGAAAATGGAGAGAAAATATGGACATGTGATATTGGAGAGAAGATGGTCTACCAGACTTCTGTGGGCCGCTCCTCAACTCTGCTTGAGGCTAGCAGCGCGTGAGCATATCATACCCAGATCTCTGACCAAATTGTTAAGCAGTCAAGTTGCGTTGTGGATAATGTAGACGCCAGGTTTTGACAAGGATGACGAATGCTTAGACTTAATGTGTGATTCTGCTGCATTGATTTATATAGTTTTCTTAAAAACTGTGCATCGTGACTCCAACAGTGCCTGACTCAAAACCGTGACACGATCCGAACCATGAATTTTGTGATTTGTTGCACCCCTAGTGTTTAACTATTTCAAATATTCAAACTGCAAGTTTTCTGCTTCAAGTATACATAAGTTTGACTTATTTCCCAGCAGGCTGTACACCTTTAGTACACCAACTTCCTCCCTCACTGTCTGACGCATCATTTTGTGTCTTCCATGTTTGCCCACAAGATACAGCAACAGGCAACCAAATTAAACGCACCCATACCTTGAATAAAATTGCAGATTTCTCAGGGTTTGAATATCGTTGGAAACATTTGGGATAATCTAAGAACACATCTCAACAAGATATATAACATAGGTCTAGCTTTTTTTAGACATTTTAATGTGGTGTTACAAAGCATAGCTGCTTCATTTATATTGCTTCATTTGTGAGGACAGATTCATTCACGTTTTTGAAATACTAGTGATTGTGAAGTGATTGATGACTTTGGAAAAGCATCTAATGTCAACTAACTGAATCATTAACAAGAAAATCTATCTGATAACCATTAAGTGTGACAGTAAAAGCATTTTCCCCCTCAGTTTCACTAAAGGGCTGCTGCATCGATCCTTCTACTTTAATAGTACACACACGCATACAAACACTGGGCGTGGTTGGTTTAGCCAGATGTCAGGACACTTCTTCCTTCTGGTAAATCTGACTCAGCAGGACTCAATGAAAACAGTGAATCCAAGGCAGCAATCCAACATCAGCAAGTCTACCAAAGCCTGCTGAGACGCCTGAGTCAAACTCATTCACAAAGTGAGTGATGCCAAACACAGACAACACAAGAAATACAGCTGTCATTATACAGTATCACAAAGCGCCATTATGTGTTTGTTTGTGTCCAAAACACCAAATGTCTTCAAACCGGGAAGTAAAGATGATAATCAGTTATGTAAGAGGTTAGTTTGTGATTAGGATTTGGATGCTGGATTATGTGAATTTCTCTTGTTGCTGTTAATGTTAGGGATATATTGGTTTTGGTCAAGGCTTTCCTTGTAAGCAACACTTTACTTGAAGGGATATGCATAAGACTGTCAATACATTGTCATAACCATATCATGATAGCTGTCATGGACATTAGGGAGTTTTTGAGTGTTTATGACTAAATTTTGTGAGATGTCTTTCTTATGACATTGACAAAAATGTATTTGTTATGACAACTTGACTTGGCACCCCTGGGCTGAGTCAGCTAATTAGGTGGCTAGCTTCAAGGCTAACCGAGAAAACAAGCTAACGCCAGCTACAGATAACAGCAAACAGCAGTTAGCCTACTTTAGCGACAAGTAAACTAGCTAACTGCTGTTTGTCCATATAGCTCTGTAGGCTAAACCACCTTGGTACTATCCTCTGTTGTCAAACTGGCCTTATGACCCCCACCAAAAAAACAAAAAAAAAAACAAAAAAACAAACAAAAACAAACCCTGTACCACTTTACTTGCGGTCAAAGAAAATATTCATGACACACTTATAAAGGTCTCATTACAGCTAGTGTAAAACCCAACCACATAAGACAGAATAATATAATGTTAAACCATAAAGCTTAACAATTTCAGTTTCACGTTTCAGTTTCAGTTTGATAATGTCAAATTGTCATGACAAAGACATTGACAGGTTATGTTGTCTTGGCTAATGTCAAGTTGTCTTGACAAAGACATCTCACACAACTGAAATGTCAGTATTTTGTCCTTCCTGACTTGAAGACTTGAGATGCGCTACCCTTTCAACTTTTTTGGAATATACATCTCACACAATGTCAACTTCATCATCAAAAATTACATAATTAACCGAATGATACTTAATGACAACAGTCATAACATTCATATAGACTCCTTCATGTCCATGGCAGGTGTCATGATATAGGTATGTCAGTGTAATGACAATCTTATGCACATCCCATCAAATAAAGTGTCACTGACTTGTTTTATGGCATTACTTTTGTCCAAATAAGGGTTTGGGTGTGTTTTACACATTCAAAGAGAGTGGATGTTACTCAGCAGGAAGAAGAGTAGTACTATGTTGGAATGAAAACAGGAATCAGCAGAAATGGGTTTGGCAGCGCTGAGGAGTCATGTTAATGTGTTTTGGATCTTCATGTTTCAGCCTGAAGTTGTCAGATTTCCCTCTGAGGGCGAATGGCGCGAGCCGTACTGCGTATTAGTCAATAAACCAGAATGTGAAAACAAAGACGAGACTAGAGATTTACTCATCTGAGAGAGCAGCGAAATACTACAGAGGAGTGGAAAAAAAAAAAAAGCTCTTCCCTCATGAGTAAGATCTAGTGAAAGGGGAGTGCGAAAACATCCTGAGTATGTTTTTGTTCAACTTTTTACTATCATTGTTAACATTCAACACCACCGCCCGCCCAAAGCCCCAAATCTTTGATAAAGGAAGCTTCGGGGAGCTTGTGCTGGGCTCATATCTGGTTTCATATTTTGCTGAACACCCACACAGCAGCAGCAGCAGCAGCTAAATTTCACGGTGAAAACAGCCAGAGCTGCTTTTATTGGCTGATGATTCAGGCCAGAAACTTTGACACACAGAGGGTACTGATTTTTTATATAGTATCAGGGTCTGCATTCATGCATTTAGACACTTGGGCAACTACACTCAACACTTTTTATGCATTGATTTTTGAGGATATCAAAGAGCAGAGCTGCAATGATTAGTTGATTAATTAACTGTTAAATTAATGTTCAACTATTTTTACAATCATTTTTTAAAGAAAAAAAAATGTCTACATTCTCTTCTCAGCCTCTCAAGTGGGACTGTTTTCTGGGTTCTTTTGTCCTCTAAGAAAGTAAGCTGAATATTTTGAGTTGTAGACATTTAATTTATTTGTCCTTCAACACTTTGTAAGAGGACTTTGTAAATGAGAAACTTCAACCTATTCCACTTGCGTGCATCCACTATTGGCGGTTAATCATCGGTTGTTAATGTATGCAAAATGCCTGCTCACCGTGCTGCTGGTGCGTCCCCGGTCCTCCGCCGTGCGCCCCAGCCATGCGGTACAGGGCGTGTTGTATCACCTGGCCGGTGGGGCTCGGAGTCTGCGTGGCGCTGTCAGCCATCAGTGGCCTCGGGGAGAGCGGGGAGCTCGGCAGCGAGTCGCCGTCGGAAGAGAAATATCCACTGGAGGCGCGGCGGGGGAATATCGATCTTGTTTGAAACACGCCGAGGCTGTCGTGAGGGGAGGTGGGTTTGGGTCTGCACCAGGACGGCGAGTCCGGCTCTCCTCCTCCGGTGGAGCTAGGGCGGCCAGAGCTCCGCTCGCCGCTGTTGTCTGCACAGGAGTTTTGCGCTGAGGCTCCAGTGGCACCGACGGATGGTGGATCTCCTCCACCCCTCTGCGCTGCCGTTACTGCGGTCGAGCCATCGGACCGGTTTGGTGGTCTGCAGGATGAACAGAGCGGCGCTGTCAGCCTGGGCTTTCATCACTCTGGACAGACAGCCTACAGCCTCTCTGCTGCATCTGGAGCTGCAGCTGGATAAGAATCAGCGCGCTGCTGCGTCAGGACTAGACCTCGTAGATCCAGATTTTTCCTTTCTCACAGCGAGATTACTGTAATTTAAATCTGATTAATTTCAAAGGCAATCGCACTGACGAGCATCGACTTTTTTAATTAATGCGAAAGTACCAACTACAAACTGGTCAATAGGTTTGTCTGTCATGAAATGTTACCACATTCTTTTCTAGCTCACGTCCCACTGAAGCTGATACCCACAGGAGCTTTTGGAGTTGTGTAATGAGTGTTTGACTAGTTTATGTGTACTGGATATGTTCGTGTTAAGTCGGCAGCTCAGGTTTCCTGCCCAAACAGAGCGTCCGGTGCGTATCCATTGTTAGAAGTTGCTGATTGCGGCAGATCTTTGTTTCACTTGTGGGGAAAATGACCAGGCATGAAGGAAGCGGCTGGAGTAACTTCAGCTGCGTCACACATGAAACATGAAAGAAACCGTCTCAGCGAACCTGAGTCAGACTGCAAATATAATTTTCGAGTATATCATTTAAAACAATATTTCAGTTTTTCGGACAGTTACTGTCAGCCGACGAAACACTTATCAGATCAGGGTAAATTATTAAAGTACATTCACTTTAATTAAATCAACTGGACTTGCATTGAGAACAAATAATCTTACGCTTTTGTCATCTTGTATGTTAATCACAAAACCTCTCAACGTGATATTCTTATAAAAAAAAAAAAGGGGGGGGGGGGTTCGTCAAAATGATATTTTGTCGCAGCGCTTCCTGTTTGTCCAGACTAAACTACAGCTTCCTAAACGCACAGATTCCCAGCGGTAATGACCTACTTCTGCGCCAAACTGACCTAAAATTATAACCAACTGCTTTTCACACCGAGGCTCCATGCAGCACCTTTGATGCAAACTTTTGTGTTTTACGCATTCTTTACGCACGGAGAAACAGCGACAACAACAGCGCTATAACTGGACGCGACGTCTGTCCTCCAGCCACATGAAAACTCAAACTTTCCCTGTGGCTTTCTGAGGAGATCCGAGCGCGACGGTGAGAGATATTAAGCGTGTCAGTCGGCATGTAGACAAATGGCACCAAAAAGTACCGGCGGCCAACTCGCCGAGAGGGAAAAGCGCACAGAGGGAAGAAAAGGAAACCCACAACGCTACTGGTACCGGAAAACTGAACAAACAAGGCATTTGATCAGGTATCACGGTGCTAAATGTTTAACGAGATCCCTTCAGCGGTGCGTCGCTGCACTGTCACTGTGTAAGCATGAAGAGGCAGGCTGTAGTTTCAGTGTGTCCGTGGGCGAGTGATAGAAAGGTCGATTCTCCCCAGAAAAAAATAAATAAATTTCAGATGACACGATAAGGTTTCAGTTTACTATTAAAACACACATACTAACATACGTGAGTAGCTGTCACATGGAGTGTGTGTCTCATGGATTATGGTGTCTATAGCTTGCATCTCCAAAGCGCTGTGGTGTATGTGCGCCTCCCAGAGGCCACCGGCCAAGACGAAGGATACAGTCTGATAATCGCCTGTTATCACAAGTGCTCATACAAGAAAAGCTAAAGTTTAACAAGCTTGACTATGTGGGTCTTAAAAATATCACTTAAACTCATTACCTGTCATAGAGTGGTAAAGCGGTTTAATTCTGTGACTTTGATCACAACAACAACAACAACAACACACAAAAAAAACATCTCTTCCATTAAAAGGAAAACATCATTTTATCCTTTAAGTGTATTTGGAAATATGTGTAGCGATCAATATCTGCTTAAAAACTGCACACACGCTATTTAGAAAATAAAATGCTATTTATCCTCTGCATCCTTATAGACAAAGCGACACCACAGTTTGACATTTAAACAAAATGCAGTCTTCATCCCGGGTGAAATGCCGTTTGCACTCAGCTAATGAGTTATGGGGTTAATAAAAGGAACTGAAGCCGGTGCGCTACGTCGCCAAACATGCCGGCAAAGTCAGAGGATCGCTGCAAAACGCACCAATACTGCTAAAGCCTTCTCGATATAATACAAGAAACATACACAAAGTAGTGAAGGGTTGCTTTAAACTGCGAGTGGTTTATTACATGAATAACATTTGAAGAGAAAACGGGGTTAAGTCAATAAAATTCGGCTTAAGTCACTTTTTACGCATGGCACACTCTTCAGTAAGAACACAGAAATATTCTATAATGTAAAAGCAAAGCTATTATTAATTTCCTGTATTTAAAAAAATAAATAAGGAGGTATAACTGCGACGTGACAGCTGACATGCAGGTAGACACGGAGGAAAATCGGATTTTTGCAAAATAAAGCAATATTAATAATAATAATGATAATAATATAATACAATAACAACAGATCACCTCTGCTCCCTCCATTCCAACTCACCTAGACGGATGATGCATGTCAGTGGCGGGACATCACCGCTGGCTTAGAAAAGAATGCCTTTATTAAAACTCCAACTAGGATCCACCGGTCCAAATTGAGCTAGACATAAACTTCTAAAATGAGAAAGAAAAGATTCTATGTGGATTTAATCCCAAAGTTTTGCGAAGTTTTTCCGAGAGGAATAGTTGAATAATCCGCCTCGTCCGGGTGGAAACACTGCAGCAGCAGAGGAGGTAAACAAAGTCCAGCCAGAAACTGCGCTTTTGTCTGTGCTCAGATGGTTTCCTTCCTCTCTCCCTCTGTCTCTGTTTCTACACTAGAGAACGCATTCTCTGCCCAGCACTGATATGAGGGCTCCTCCTCTGAAACCACGACCCACCTCTTGTGGGTGGGGTTTATCTCTCAGCTATTTTCTCTTCGCTCTGTCTCCCCCTGCCTCCCACACGAGCCTCTACATTAAATACTGCAGCGTCTGCAGAAGTATTTGATTTTAAATAATATAGCTGTCAGTCTCATTTTGTCTCTCATTATGACTGTGCCCACTGCCTTATCTGTGTGCCTATGGTTGTTTCAGTGTCAGACTGCATGCTAATTTCTATCTGCAGGATTACTTTCATTCCTGGAGCTCCACACTATTTTCACTGCTGATCTTTAGTTTCTTTGCTTGTTGAGTCTATTGCCCCAGTGCACCTCTGTATATCACTATTAGTTATGTAAAAGTTATTTTTTAAGAAATGATCACAAATAAGTTTTAATAAACATTTGGGAAACCCATTTGCTTTCTGTTTGTCTCTTTCCAAAGCTGCAGGTGTTTACGTGAAGTAAACATTCTCGATTCATTCAGTTATGTAAAGTGCACTTATCTATCAAATACATTTTAATTTCCAAAGTTCCAGGTAGGTTTAAGAGTCAAGTGTTCAAATCCACAGTTTCATCTAATAAATTTTCAAAATGACAAGTTGTCTGATGAGTCAACAAAACACAAAAGTCCACAAAACTAACACATAAACGCCATCATGAAATGAACAATCACACTAACTACTAATTCCATTTCAACCAGTGTTTCCTCTTACGCACAATCTACATGAGAAAGCAGAATATGGACTTGGCATTGAGACATTAACAATTTGAATGAAACTGACGCCTACACTTGTACCATGACTGCTGGCATGAAAGTAGAACCATGCATGAGCCACTATCACTGTTGTGAATCATCATAAGAGCTCTTCTGATGCCATATTTCTGTTTTCTGCAGACAGCCATACATATGTCTCTGAAAAATGGAGGAAACCCAGTGAACACTGTTTTTCCACTATGGATATGCAAATGTGTTGGAACAATACAGTGATCTCTGCTTTGTACATGACTTGTATTGTTTGTTTTTCCACTGCAATGTCATTATGCTCTCTTATGCACATAGATCAAGTTATGACTGAACATCTTAAATATTCTGGTCAAAAGTTTGACTTGCATACAGGTCATTGATGCACAGGATAAATTATACACATGCAGAAGTTCATTCAGAAATTTAGCGTTTTCTTGTCGATTTTCTAGCCTGGGCATATAAACAAAATAATAAATAGTTCTTACACCTCAATTAAACATCCAGTTTGTAAGATTTATGGCGATTTATTGGCAGAATATAGCAGAAATGGAATATAATGACAAAAATTATGTTCATTCATCAGTGTATAATCAACAGCAGATAAAAATTGCTGTGTTTTTGATCCCTGAGCATGAGCCCTTTATATTTGCAGAGGGTGTAGGTCCTCTTAACTGGACTTTGCCATGTTGCACTGCCATGTTTCTACAGTAGACCAGAACAGACAAACCGAGTACCAGCTTCACATAAGGCCTTTCACGTTTTTTGGGGGAGTTTCACAGCCACTGGAGATTCTCCTACATGCATCTCAGATAAGATCTTTGGCTTCATCAACCAATGGCATTAATTGCATGTAAGAGCAAATAATCTCTCCAGTTCTACCTATTCCTCAACTATACAGTGTAAGGATTGACTATGAATATTGTAAGTGAATATTCCACTTACAGGATGTTTGATGATTACAGCGGTAACACAAGTCTCACATCCTGTTGTCATGACAAAATAACTCAGCAGCTACATGCCACAACACTTATCAAAAACTCAGGAAAAACTCTATCTTTGAAGTCCTGTTGAGTCAGTAAATGATGACAGGAGTGAACCTCAGTGGAGGAAAACCAAATCCGGTGCAGCAGTTTGTTTATTTTGTCTTTCAGCAAAACACCAATAAACCCGAGTCGATCCCGGGATCAGACTGAAGAGAAACGCTCGTCTCACCTCTGTATATACTGCTGGGAGACTCTGGAGAGTCTCCTCCTACTTTTGACATTTCAAATCATGTTCAGATCTATTGGTGTATAGCCATCTGGCCTTTCAGGCCCTTGTCACACAGGCCATTTCTAGTTATGTCTGCTTCCCTTCAGTCTGAGCCCGGTCAGCGGGTATTTTTTAAAACAGTAGGTACATGACATCATACAATGTAATACACACTCATAGATGATAGGAAACCTGTATTAGACTGTATCTGGATATATCAGAAGCTCTGTGCATGATCATGACGTAATATCATTCATTGTATCATTTCTATCAGTTCAACTGGCCTTGACTGGCCACAGCTCAGGGAGCACACGGCATGTGGCTGAACAGACACACTGAAGGCCTCTGTCATGACATTCTAGGCGGTTAGAGAAGGTCTCATACACACACAGAAAGGCTGCTGCCACCTTCACAAAAAATGATACACGACACTGTAAGTAGTGCCGGCTCTGTGATGCTGAGGCTGAACGGGCGCAGTCGGGTAGAGAGTAGAGTGGTGATGGGCGCCTGGGAGCAGCAGGAAGATCCGATCTACACAACTCCAACAGCTGCAGGGGCAGAGGAGCAGGAGAGAAGTCACACGCACAAAAAATCGATACAGACAGACAAAAGAGTGAGACAATCAATACCATTTACATGTGATCAATAATGATCAATTCCTCAGAGTGTGGGAAAATGTTTGTGAATGACTGTAAATATCTGACTTTGCTAATCTTAGCTTGTGTTTTCTATTGTCACTTCTGTTTTGATCTTTTACTTTCTGCTCAACATGCAGTTTGGAGCTCTGTTCAGTGTGATGATGATGAGGACGACAGTAGTGGAAGATGGTACCAACGATGATGGAAATGTTAAAGGGATGGCCACGTTGATCTATAAGAAAATGGATACATCTCTGGACTGTGAATGTGGTACAGTCATAGCTACAGTAATACTACATATTATACTTGATAGTCTATCAGCATGTTAACATGGTCACTTTGAGCATGTTAGCATTCAGCTCAAAGCACTGCACAATTAGCAAGCATGACTGTAGTCTCTTGTCTTGTATTTTTAATTGACAAACTATGGATTCATAACAAGTTCAATTGCACTGGGGTAAGAGCTAAGCTAACACGGTTTAGAGAGTGAGCCAGAGAATGCTTCTTCTCCTCAAACATCCAGCATAACAAATCTCAATTAAACTTCCTTGGATTAAGCTGGGAAATTTTCAAGTTAAGTGGTATCTAACACAAGTCTGGCAGGAGGTAACGTTACTGTTGGTAGTAAGCTAATTAGCTGGACATGCTAAAGTTTGCAGTGTACAATAGAGCAGATAAAGACAATGTTTAATCCAGCCCTCACATGTGTGATCTTTTGTTTTAGGTTTCTGAAGGACTACAAAAAAGACCCCACCATCCAAAACTCATGATACCCGTGAGTATCACTTTACTTGGAGCCCCAAGCTCACTCACTTTAACATGGCGAGAAATGCAAATCTCGACAGGCCTGCGGTGCCTGGTCACAGGTTGCTAATCTATGATTGGACAGTTGGAGGAGGCATTGTGATGGGTTAATTAACACTTAGCTATTAGAGGAAGTGACATAACATTTAGCCATTGATGGAGAGTCCTGGTCCAGGTGACTGAGATGCATGCTTTGTGACTTCTGGTCATGGCCTTTGTCACGTTATCACTCCCGTCGACTACCACTTGCGCTGAGTTTACAGAGAGAACGAGATAAGATAGAGTAGGGATTTCTGCATGGGTGATTTTATACAAGTGCATTTAAATGTTTCCCGCTCTATAATGACATTTGTGGCTGCCTGTGCTCTCCTCTGCGAATTTGCTTAAACAGGAAAATCATTGTTGAAGCCCTACACTGCTGGAACACCGAAACCTAACAGAGTTTTATGGCATCATTCAGCAGCCCTGAGGGAACTTAAGGGTAATTACAGATTACTCACTAAAGAAGATGCCATTAAATGCAATAGAGCATAAAGAGCTATAAATTAGACTCTAGTGCCAACCCTACAATCTTTGGGCGTGTTAACAAACAACGAAGCAAGCACAGCAAGTTAACTGTGTCATCATGACAAGGTAAATTTAGACAAAAGGTGGCGAAAACTTCCCAGTTTGTTCTTCAAGTATGTCAGAGATTCTATAGACACAGGGGAGCGCCACTCCCCTCCACAACAGTTTCTTATTGGGTAGTAAAAGATGTTTAAAAGCTGTAACTACAGCATTTGCTGGCTATGTTGGTAATAAACAAACAAAAGATTATTTCACTGTTGCGATTATGTGTAAAATATAGATATACATCTCTAACATCAACAGGCCCGTGTCGCCTCAGAAGAGGCTTCATCACAGCATATTGACCCAGTTGTGAAAGTCAATGAAGCGTTAAAAATGTGTGAGTCAGGCTGCTGAACACAGTGTTTACTGTGACTGTCTGAGTGTGAAACAACTTGCTCACAATGTTGGACACATTCTCCACATTAAGAGAGAGTAAGACAGCTTATATTAGTCGAACTTTTGCTTTTGCTCTTGGAAAGACTTACTAAAGACACAAAACTACAAATTTATATGTGAAAAGGACAAAAATATATATATGTACTTTGCAGTAAATGTATGTATACTGCAAACTGATAAGACACCAGCAAGATCCCACATCAGCCCGGCATCAACGCACCTTCAGCTAATAAGTATGATAATAAACACCATAACAGCATGACGCATGCTGACAGTCACACACAGTGGCTAGTGTGGCGACAGGGAATAGTGTATCAAGGTTTTTTGTTTGTTTGTTTGTTTATGGGGGGTTGGCCCCTGGCAACCCGGGGCTGAGTCAGCTAATTAGGCAGCTAGCTCCATGGCTAATCAAGCTAACTAACTAATGCCAGCTACACATTACAGACAGCTGTTAGCCAACTTTAGCATGAAGTAAATTTGATAATCAATGTCTGTCCATCAGCTAACTCTGTAACGTAAATCATCTCGCTACTGTACTGTGTCATCAAACTGCCATTATAACATTTAATGACATCTTCATGACAAGCCAAAATGGTACCACTGTCGTGTCAAAAAAGCCTCAGATGATGGACCAGTAAGGTCTGGGCTTAATGCCACAACAATTTGTTATCTTTATCAAAATTCTTTGTTTCAAAGTTCAAATCATAAAGGAAAAAAGTTCAAACACAAAAGGGAGAATCACTGAAAGAGTGCAAAGTTTAGCCATACAAAGTTTATTGACTTCTCTTGACAAAGAAAAATCAACAAGCCTGAGTCAATCCCGGGATTAGAAGTACAATGCAAAATTCCCTTCAATATATACTGTTTTTGGGCCTGGGTAAGGCCCCCCCCCCCTTTCTTTAACATTTCAGCTTGGATCCAAACATATTCATGCATTGTTTTCTGGAGTGTGGGTAGTTCTTCACATCAGTGCGTCTGGTATTTTCCTACCACCCTTAGGTCTGGCGCCTTTAGTTGCTCAACTTCTCCTTTATTAAAAATATAAATCAATTTCTCTTTTATCTTTGGTTACTATGACAGGTAGGCTCTGACCATCATCTTTTCCTTCCCATTAATTCCCACCTTCTTTTCTCTCTGCCACCCATCCTTCTATGGTGACATGCTTCCTGTCTTATTGATGTATTTCTTGGACAATTAAGACTGAAAGAGTGTATCCATGGGGGGATTTACATCATATCATATCAGTGTCCCTTTTTCCTGGTCCTGATTCAGTATACAGCAAATGTCTGCTTTGCTTGGGTTCGTGTGGCTTAGTCAGCTGTTTTTCAAAAGCAAAGTAAATCAGGGTCCCTTTGACTTATGGTGTATCACTCGACCAGCAGGTGTTTCACTGGCCAAATCAGGCGCCGCAAAACCTCTCCTCCTTTCAGTCAGGGTGCCTCTACTATGATAAGAGTGAGAGACATAGGCCTGCACTGCTACAGGCCACCCGGCCCTAGTATAACTCATCCTGCACTGGGAGCTCCCCTTATTCACTACACAGATGTCCTCACACCATAACAACTGCAGGTACCGCTGAGGTCATTACATTTCAAAAAATGCCTCTACACCACTTTCACTGAGGGCAAGATAATTATTTATGACACCGTTACAAAAGCATTTAACAGTGTAATAAAACTTAATGACATCTTAATGACAAGTCAAAAATTTACTATTTTATTTGAGGTCAAGGAAATTATTCATGACACACTTACAGTGGCCTCATGACAGCCAGAGTCAGAACAACCACATACCTAAGACACTATAACGTCATGTTAAAACAACAGTTTTTTTTAAGTTGTCATGTTGCAATCTTAGGCAATGCCAACTTTGCATTAAAAATGACAACTGGCCAAATGACAACAGTCATAAACATTCATAAAGACTCTTCCATGTTTGTGGGTGTCATGACATGGTTGTGAAAGTGTAATGACAGTATTAATGCATACCCCTTCAAATAAAGTGTTACCAAAACATCACTCTTGCAAGCCACTTTGATGCCATCTTTACTACCACATACTACTTAATTACTAATGGCAACATAGCAAAAAATCCAGCAAATTCAAGTCACCATAAATATGATCACACATCACATTCAACAACAACTGAGCATTTACTCATGAAGACCGTTAGATGTGTCTGACATCTCCAGAAATAGCTAGAAGTGGACCTTAAGATTAGTTTGTCAAACAACAATATTAGCCAGTTAATTAATAGGTCACTTTTTAAGCAAAAATGGCCAGAAACTCTGGTTTCAACCTCTCAAAGATGAATATTTGCTGTGTTTGTTGTTCTTCTGCAATAGTAAATTGAATATGTTTCTTTTGGTTGTTGTAATTTGAAGACTTCACTTCTGGATGGTTTCTGGATAATTATGCATTTATACGGGACATTTTCACTCCTTTCAGACATTTTCTAGATTGATTAATCACTCAATCAAGAAGATAATTAGTTATTAATATTTACTTGCAGTCCTAAAGAAAAAACTTAATTCAAAGCCAAATGTGTACTTTATAATCAACTGCATATGTATCAAATGAACAATGATTTAAACACCGATTCACATGTTGATGTGTGTGTGTGTGTGTGTGTGTGTGTGTGTGTGTGTGTGTGTGTGTGTATTTAACAGATATTGACTACTGGTCACTGAGTGCTAATGGAAGTGGAATGGAATTGGTTCCCATGCAATGAACCATGACTCCTGTCCTCCCCCATAAGAAAATACTGACCACCTGGACCAGTAATGTGTGTGTGTGTGTGTGTGTGTGTGCGTGTGTGTGTGTGCGTGTCCATAATAATATTGACTGGTTGTAATGTGAGAGGTCAGGACACAATAGCACTGTGACTCTGAAGACCTAACACCATGCTGTGAGAGGTCACAGCTACGTGTCACACTGACACACACACACACACACACACACACACACACGCACACACACGCAAACACACGCACACACACAGATGCCTCTACTTCTGTATCACTTGTACATCTTTGTCCATATACTGCAGCTGATTGTTTGTTTCTTCACGTGACTGTAATGTTTTTTTGCTGTCCTGATGTGACTCTCGTGCGTGGATATTACAGATGTAGACATGTATGCCCATTGCTTCTATGTTTTTATGGTTTCAGTGATAAACGGGTGTTTGAACAAATACTCTATTATTTGGTTTGTGCAGACTTCAAGCTGCAATTGATTGTAGCAAAGACATCACATGCAAGCTTGAATGCAAAAAAAAAGGTCATGAGTTGAATACTATTTTCAAAAGGTTCATGTATTTTAAAGGCTAAATAGTTTCCCAAAATAGCTGGGGACTGTAGTTATTAGCGAAGCTCACTCAAACAGGAGCAAACTGTGCATTTTGTGGGGACTATTTTCAGCTGTGGATTAATACACATTTGTTGCTCTAATGAGCTTTTACAGCACCGGGACAGTGAATGAGGTAATAAACTACAGCACGTTCACAGTAATGATGGAGTGCATCACCCAGTGTGACAATGTAAATGATTGATCTGTTTTAAAGTACGCTGATGGTGCAGAGGACAATACACACAACACATAATAGATCTTTTTTAGTTTTGATATGAAATAGTAAGTCTAAACACAGGTGTTACTAATTAAGGTCCTGCTCCATTTAGTGTGGCGGAGCTTGTCAGTAAACAAACATGCACAGCAGCAGCACCCCTGACTCTGTTTGACATGAACAGAATGGAACCTTATTTAGTGCCGTTAATAACACCTGTGTTTACTCTTCTATTTCATGTCAAAATGGCTGCTGTGAAAACTGCAGGTTGGAGCCCACAACCCCTTAGCCTCATATCCTTTCAACTAATTTGTTTCTTTTTGAAAGTTTTTTTTTCTTGGTGAATAATCCCCATGATCAATGAGAAGAGTCTCAGTTGACCATGTTCCTATTTATCCATTAGTCGCAGTAAAAAAATAAAACAAAATTGTTGCAATACGGATCTTTTCTCTTGTAACACTAGCAGTCACAAGCGCAGTGCTGCCACTGGCTAGTTAGCTCAGTTAGCTGTCCTGTTAGACTGGGACACAGCATCAGAGACCAGTGGAGGCCAGTTTGACACAGGGAATACAGCACCTGAGGTGATTCAATATTACAATTACCAGTTACCAGAACTCCGACCCCCACGATGATGACAGCACGGTGGGGTCAGGCCAGGAAGGAGGCATGAAGTGGTTGAGAACCGAGTTTGCAAGTTGGTGGACGTTACCGCTTTTTCCATTAGCATTTAACAGGCCTCTTGATTTGAGCTCCAAATATACAGTATATATTTAAATAACTTAATTAATAATATAAATGTGCAACAACTAATTAACTAATGGCCTAAACTAACTGACTAACTAACTGAACTACTGGTTAACAAAGAAAATCTTTAGTCAGGGGAAGCACTAGTGTGCACAGGCATAGTCGCTGCCTTTGTTGTGGCTATGATGTACCACGAAACTGTACTGGTCGCATCACAAAAATAGAATAATGTTCCACAGTGTTTATTGTGCTATTCTAAAGGTCAAGGGACCTTCAGATTTAATTTGAAACCTGAAAAATGTCTGTGCTGTGATGGTGCGTTTACTGCTGGGCCTTGCAGCATATCAGTGTCAAAGCAGATCTTTGGTGCTGATTAGAGATTGGAAGTTGAAATCCATTGCTGCATGACGGTGTTCCATAATCCACTAGGAGTATGAGTAGCCTGAAAAAGTCTTGACACACTACATTGCTTTGTTTACTGATTTGCAATAAGCCCACTGTACAGAGATGGATGAGGCTTATTTGAATGCATGACACTGTCCGTTGTAACAAATCTTAATCCAAAAGCCCAACTAATCTGTGTGTTTGCCTGTCTTGTTCTTTTTGTCCCATCACACTCTCTGCCTTGTCTCTCGATCTTTATCTTACTTTACAACTCTGTCTGGAACTTCATCTATTCATTTCCATCTGGTACTCGACTGTGAAACAGGATAAGTTGCGCAGACCGAAAAACATTGCTGGATGCATGTGTTTGTGTGTGTGTGTACTCTGCTTGTTGATCAGTTCCAGCAGTCTGGTAGTACAGTTGTTCTCACTTTGCTGTGATCAAACAGTAGTGACAGACACACTGCTGTGCACACACGCGTGTGCATATGCGCACAGCTCTTATGTCACGCAGCGCACTAATTAAATACTGTACTGCAGTGTTGTCATGTTTGGGCTTGAGTCCAGTCAGCAAACTGTTTATCCTTCATATCCTGACAGAGCAGAGCTCAACAACCAGTGCTGGCAGAGACCAACAGAAATGCTGCCTTATATCTTCTGTTAAGATTTGCACTTGAACACACCACAGGGACTACAGATGATGGTCAGCTGAACGCTGACATGCATTTATGTTTTCAGGAAATAACTAGTCTGTAATTTAAGTATTTCTATCTTAAAAAGCACAGACCAACAAACAAAACAAACTAGCCAACTAGAAGAGCCATTGTGAATCTGATTTAATCACCTCTTTGTGAGCTCAGAATAAAAATTGAAAATGCTTGAAAATTATACTATGAATGAGCCCAACAGACTACTTGCCATGAGGATTAAATGTATCCTAACAACTATGATCTTCATGGCAAACAATCAATAACAGTCTAATCAGTAAGACTGCAAAATTACAAAAGAAGTCTCCATGTTTCAACTAACTGATTACACATATTGTTGTGTACTTATATTGACGGCAATGAGATTAAAGTGATTTGGCAGCATCTGTACAACGATCTGTAATCGCAGGCATTTAAAGCAGTATTTTGATTCAGATAAAAGCTGCATTTACACCACATGGTTTGGCTTGACTCGAGTCAATTCTACTTATTTGTTTTTTTTTAAATTTCCCATTAGGCATAGCACCCGATACTTCTATACTATTTGTTATTACCTGGGTCAAGGTTTCAGTCGAGCAGAGCTGATACCAAACAGTGATGTGGCAACACCGCAGACCAACGAATGGTTGCATGACACTGCATAAGCTGGGTATTTTTAAATAGCAAAGCTACCATCAACAGCTACCACAGTAAAGGATAAGAACTAAAAGGAGGTTAATTTGAATCGAGCTGAGCCAAACATCATGGGAACATGGTCAAAAGAGGCATCAAGTAATCTTTTAGTTACTCACCCCTACAGGCATCAAACAGGAATTGCAGCAACAGTGACACCAAAACTAATTTAGTAATAACTTATTGATGTTAAAGGATCACAACAGTTTTAGTTTTGGTTCCAGCTTATTATTCATTACATCACATACTTTTTTAAAATCTTACTGTCATTTTTCAAAACATACTGCAATTGTTCTGATTTTAAGATAGATTTCCAGCATTTCATGAAAATCAACTCATGCATGCTTATTAGCACAACAGCAGCAGCAGTTTCAGTCCCCTGCTTGTCTCTACACAGGATGCATTCAGGTGTAGGTTTTCACAGGTCCAACACACATTCACTAAACTTACACATGTAAAACGGACCAAATAGACAAATTCTCTTTGTGACGCATTTATGCTTGTATGGTGCAAGTGAAACATGAGCCTTTACGTGACCTTTGTAGACAGCCGGACTGTAAAATACAAGCATATGTGGTTACGTCAGATGTGCGTGAGGCAGAAAACTGGAAAATGCGGCTGAAAGACTTTCTGTGTAGACGGGTTATAATTTCCATTTTTTCTGAGCGCTTTATCTTCATAAATCTCTATATCAGTTATTTAACTTTATGTGCCCATGAAGAACATGTGATATGAGTGAAAGCTCCAGAATAGCTACTATATCAAACTTGCAATGAGATTTTCTCGGCTGCAACATCTGGGGTCGAGAAAGGACATGACATGGACGAGAAGGAGTCCCGAAAGTGATCTGAAAAATTTGAACGTGTCAGTGTGTTCTATGATTGTTTTTCTCTGAATGTCCCCAGACTGGCCTCTACTTGTCTGTAGCATCAGCATGTTTTGCTGTTTTCAAGTCTTAGGTGTAAATTGCATTTCTATCTGAATTTAAAACACCACATCAACCCAAACAGAGCATCAGGACAGCAGTTATTAAATTGTGCAGTCAGTGGACAGTTCATATGCAAATCTTCAAACTAACAGTTGTGTGGGAAAGAAACACATTGGTGTGTTTTGTGAACAGAAAGTCGATTTGGGTATTGGAAAAGAAAAGCACGTGGTTAGTGAGTTACCTCAACAGCTCAGTGTGAACAGAGGAAATGGAAAAATAGACATGGTTTCTCTAATAGATGGTCTCTCTATCTTGCTTATGTGTGGTAGTCTCAACTGCCACATGAGGTCAAAGCAAAGAGTGGAAAAACACACTGTGAGGTGCACACACACCTTTGTGTCGACATTGTCACATCTGGAGCATAACCAATGAGTTTATCTGTCTATACACATGTATAATGTGTTTAGCTGTTTAACTTAAACACCAAATTTGGTTGGTAAAGCTTTTATTTTAATTTTAGGTGCTTTCATCCAAGTTTTGTGTATGAAACTCACAATGGCTTTACTGAAGCATAAAAGCTTTGTTCCTTACTACATCAAATCATATTCAGAGTGACAACATCACATATTTTCTGTGTTTTAATATAAGATAAAAAGTAGTTTATCTAATCTATCTATCACATGGATCTTTAACTTGCGGTTACATGTATTTGTTCACGGGTCGGTCTTGCCTGGACCAGTATGGTGGTGTCATTGATGTGTAGTGGCAGAATTCACTGCAGGGTACTGTCCTTGGTTCACATGCATGGGATTCTTTCCTGGGTAGATTTGGCCTGCATAACTGAGTAGGTGGCACACCCAGGGTCAACTGTACAATTCACAGGCTAATATATCTAGGCCTATGGTCACCATCTTGGTTTTCTGGAACCAGTAGTGACCATATTCAGATGTGCTGGGAAGGATACACATTGCAATGCCTCTATCCTGATTGGATCTGATTGAGAACCTGAGGACACACCGTAGCAGCGACTTGACAATCACGAGGTAGCTCCACCTTAAAGCATACCCTGCTTCATCATCTATTTTACTCTAAATGGGACCATAATTTACTACATGAACTGACTTGATAGGGTCATTTTCTTATGAGATTTAATACAATCAGACTTCTTTTTGCAACTAGTGGAGTCACCCCCTTCTGGCCATTAGAAAGAATGCAGGCATTTCCACACTGGCTCCAGTTTTCAGACCTGACAGCTGTAACTATCATGATGGCGTCAGTATGCTTCAAACCAAGTGCTTGTCCAACAAGGGGGTAGAGAGACAGGGGATGACACACAGCAAATGGGCCGCAGGTGGGAGTTGAGTCGGCAGCAACTGCTGAGGACCAACAGCCTTAGTACCTGAGGTACATGCTCTACGAACTTCAGCTTTTCTCTCAAGGTCCTTATACCCACTCCTTTCACAACTACTTCCTTTGTACAAAGGGGGATCGAGGCAATGAGGACAGGCAAAAGACAGAGCTCTTAGAGAGAGATCGAGAGTGATGTGTGATGCAGCCAGGAGACTACGAGACTTTTCGCTTCAGCCTCGTGTGGCCATTCTGAGATGGTCTAAACATTACAGACATGGTCGGAGGACTCATCATAGGAATTGACTAGTTTCAAGCACACTTAAACCTTTAGTGTGTTCTTTGGCAAAGTGACAGGAAACAAGGCAAAAGAGCAAAGATACTCACTGTGTAAACTGTATGCTAAATGTGTCCTTTTTTCCATATTCAAATCTTGTTCAATAACCGACTTTCCCACTCCTCATTATACCCCAAATGCAAAGTTTGGCAGTGCCTGATTTACATGTGAAAGCTTGGTTACATGCCACATTTCACAATATAATTTGGACAGGGAAACACAACACTTCACAGGTTTACAAACAAACTTAAAACCATGACGTGGTTTTAAGTTGACAAACATATATATTAAGCATGCTAGAAAAAGCAAAAGTCGCAATTAAATGAAATGTCATAGCATATCAAGGCAGAATACAGAGGATGTTCATTGATCGAGGAGGCACCTGATTTCAAACAAACGACCTTGTGACATTTTCTCACCTGAAACACTGAATTCTTCTCTGTTACATTAAAACCAAATGTGAAACCCTGCATTTCTTACTTTCTTCCTCTATTTTCTCTAGTCTCGTGCATCGCAATCTCCCCACACATGTATATACTCATTACTAACACATGTGGGAGACATAAAAACCCACCACAAACTCCCCTGAAAAAAAACAAAAAAACAAAAACCAAAATGTGATATTTGAGCAGAGACGGCAGAAAGTGATCTCGGTGTTTCCCCCTGCCGAGGGACTGGAGGGCTCCCCTAAAATACAACAACAGTTCGGGTATTGGGTGTCTCAAAATCATCAAGCATTATCTCACAGCATTTCTGATGAATGAATGAGCCTATAAGAAGTAATTAAATCAAATTAAACTCTAATCTTTGTTGGAGTCTCATCAACTGTACTTTAAATGTGCGTGGCTCTGCACAGGTGAGTATAGCTGACTTTATCTTTTGTCAATAATGCATATAACACCATGCTTTTGTGTGGTATTGTTTCGTGTAAATTGTGTGAGGATTTGATGTCAGACAGGTGAGTAATTCTCAGAAACCAAGCTTTCAAACTGATACCGCTCTCTAAATATCTTATCAGAAAAGAATGGACATCTTATAAGTGAAAGCCTTGGTGATTTTTCCGACCACACATCTCTGTCTTGCCACAAAAACAGCATTTTGGCACAGACAAGAACCCCTCGTGGTATGGCACACTGGATGAGAATAAACAGGCTCAAATAACTTACTAAGTGGCGAGTTACTTTTCTCTCTTTGTAATATTTGTTCTAAGACAGTGATGTCCACCTTCTCTCCTTCAAATCCTGAAGGTTGCCTGAAGCTATAATATGTAACATATTGGCATTAAAATGTCTAAAAAGGCTACATGTTAAATATTTTGTTTAGTTGTGTGCTTACATTATCCCGTGTCTCACAATGTTCAAACACAAAGAAATCTGTAATTTGCTAGGTAATATAATTTCCAGGAAAACACGTTGGATATACCAGAGAGTGAGGAAGGAAACTGGCAAATGTGACTAAACATGGTATGAATAAAACTTTAACATAATCTATGAACATGATTTCTAACTGAGTCATGTCGGATAGATTTTCATCACAAATAGTGGTTGTTTAACAATGAAGAATCCAACTCCAGTAATCCCGGATCACATCACGACATCATCAAACTAAGACCACATGAAATGGAAAGCAGCGCGCACTTTGCTTCCGCATATTTTTGTATTTTCCTCAAAAACAGGCAGTTCGTACAGCTACAGCACAGTGGCCCATTTACTGATCTGGCCAGACTGAGACTGAACACCGCCTCCAAGACTGACAGAGGTTTGGCAACAGGGAATATAGTACAAACGTGGTTTGATTGCCGTTTTTGGCTCCTCGCACCCTGGGCCTGAGTCATCTAACTTAGCTGCATTGCTAAACAAGCTAATGGCAGTTATCAGTTAGCTACTTTAGTAACAGGAAATGCTATCAGAAAGCATCATGAAACAATAAATGACATCAGTACCGTATTCCCTGTTGGTCTCAGAGGCTGTGTTCAGTCTCAGACCAGCTGTATTCACTGTTGCTTGAAGGCTAATAAATGTGATGATGTAAAAATAGAAAGAATTTATTTTATTTATTTTTTCCTTTTTGGAATTGAGATAAGCTGAGCTGCACCTTTCAGTGGAAACACAGTAGGATATTTGACAAACACAGTACAATTGGAACAGTGTCTGACTGGAACAAAATGAGGTCTGCTTGATGAGCGTTAACTTCACTGCAAAAAAAAAAAAAGAGACCAACTGTTTCTCTGGCTGATGGACAGTTAGACAGATTTGTTTGGATTACGGGTTACCAAAACTGTCTTGACGCACGTGATGTCTGTCTACTGGCCTCGTTTTGCTTGCAAATCAGTGGATGAGCACACAAGAACCAAAGACATAAACACAACAAATTCAGGTTTTCATTTCAGGTTTAGACCGAAGCAAACAAACTCGGGGTGTGATCCTTTCCAAGTACAAATTGTGAAAAGTAGTTAAAGCTTTTTTGCTTGCAGTCATTCAGCGGAGGCAGGATGAGTATTCTTGTGACAATGTAAAACTGTGGGCCGTAGCACTCAACATGATACGTTTATTACTGTGGTTCTCATCTTTGTTTGTTATATTTAGATTTATATTTTTGTTTCATCTGTCACAAGGCTGACAGATGCACACATGTTAACGCCATGTTCCGTCACTGTGCCATGTCTGCTTGTTTGTATGTGTGTTTGTGTGTGTGAAGTTTCCATAGAGAACAGTGGGCTGACTCAAAATGAGAGCTCAGGGTTTCCTCTTCAAGCCTGAGAGACAGAAGACGAGTGGAAAACTGGTTTCACACACAAACACACACACAATATTCTACAAAACCATACTATCATATACACACAAAAAAGAACGTAGCCCCTAAAAAAGCACACACACTTGCAACATATTGAGCACACACTGAGACAGGGACACATGCATATTGTATATACATTGTGAAACAGAGAACGTTACACCCACATACCTTCCTTAACAAGGTGTGTTAGGCAGCGTTCAACAGCCAGAGCAAACTGCTCCAGGGGAACTATGCAGAAACACTCAGGGGGGCTAAATAAACAACAGGATCGCCACAAGAGTTCAAAGGTCAAAATGTACAAGCACTATAATGGAAAAACATTAAACAAGATTCATGCATCACGCTGCATTTAAAAAAATAAAGTTAGTAATGAAGGAGCAACTGATGATTCGTGTGCTTCAAAGATTTCCAGTCCAGATCACATCAAATCTAGTGAATTTACTATGTAAATTTTTTTTAAAAATAATTTAATTATATAATTTTTATATAATTAAATTACTGGGTCCTTTCAGGTATAAATTTAAGGATAAAACTAGAAACAACGTGGTCTTTATTGGACAGTATTATTCCCTTTATTAACCCCTTATTAGACTTTCTTAGAGGGTACTTAGGGACACATTACAAGAGAACTGTGCAGTAAACTAAAGTAAAATCACACACTTGCTACTTGAGACATTTGGTTCACATATCGTTTTAAATGAGGAAGTAGCATATGTCATTTCAGTACAGTTTACAGTACAGTTCTGTTGTAACGTATCCCTAAAATATCCTCTAGTCTAATAAGGGTCTCATAATGGGCCTAATACTGTCTAATAAAGAACATATTATTAATAGTTTAATTTGATACAAAGTGCAACTGAAAATATACTGAATAAAACTGAAATGAAACAACTGAAAGAGGGTATGCATGATTTGCAAAAGCAAAGCAGCAGAAATATGTTTTTGTCACAGGGATATATTTTTTTCAGGCAGCACATTGACACTAAGTGAGCACAATCTTCCTACATTTTTGGTAATAAAAACAGACAAAATACACCAGAACAAAATAAGTGTGAAAAAGTATTACCACAACAACATGACTATACAAAAATGTATCTGCAAAGTTGAGGATTGCCATCAAAACGTGGAAAAAAACATTCTGCAAACTGTTTGAAATGAGTTGCCATCATTCTGTGAGGTACAGTTTCTTACAGTTATAATCAAATCTCTTGTGGTAAAACATAAAACAGCAGGTGAGAAAAGACAAGAGCCTGCAAGACAAAGAAATCTGCCACAACAAAGCAGCACACCTTTTACTTTTCTTTTTGTGTTTCTTTTTTAACCTTGTTTGTTTTTCATCTGAGCTGTTTCTTGCACACTGCGAGGTTTTAATATTTAAACACAAATCCCCTTGCACACTGTGGCTGTTTCAAAAAGCCAGCCTGCCCCCAACCCAGCTCATCTTTCTGTCCTTTTTCTTTGTTTTCTTTCTTTTTAATCTCTTTTTCAATTGTTCCTTCTTTCTATATTCTTTATTTACTTTATTTATTGTTTTTGTATTTCTCTCTTATCCTCTAAAACAACTTTTTGCAAAGATGTGTGTCTGTGTGTGTGTGTGTGTGTGTGTGTGTGTGGGAGGGTGAAGAAGAAAGATTGGAAAGTATTGGTCTTGAGGTGTGAAAAAAAGTGTGTGGTTTTCTTAACCTTGACTGGCTTTAAGAACATGCACAAAAACCTGCATTTTTTTGCAGCGACAATTTATAGCCATATAAATCACACGTGCAATGACGTGCATGCAGGCAAACAAACGCAAACAAACACACATATAAGTACACACAGGCACGTATAATCACACCCTCACTCTCATAAAGGAAGGATCCCAGCACACACTGAAATCTGCGTACTTTGACACACTTCTAAGCACCAGTGACTTGGGGAGGGGGTGGTAGTGGTGGTAGGGGGTCTCCAGTGGAGGAGATGAGATAAAATGCCCTTAGGTGCTCTTAGAATCGAACAAAACATGGACATAACATGATAAAGTGCCCTCTAGGCTACCCTTCCCCTGGAGGAATAAAGTGCCATATAAGTTGGTCTACGAAATAAGTTGCCCTCCATGTGCCTCTAAATCAGTGGATCTCAAATTGTTGGGCCCCACTGGTGGGCAGAGAACCACTGCAGGTGGGGCATGGATGACCCGGGGAAATATGTGAAGTGAACGTAAGTTGAATAAGTATGATTTATGTAGAGAAAATTAATTAACAAACAAGATGCTGATACTGCTGATAGTGTCCTGCTGACTTTTACTTCACTAAATTCGACTCATATCCTTATTAGTACTTGGAAGTGCAGTTTGAATTGCTTATGATGTGCTAATGGTGGCTGCCTATTGTGATTGTGTTCACCTTAATAATTATTAAGATAATCACTATGATTATTATGATTGACTATCTTTAGCAGGGACAGTACAGGGACAGAAGGTCAGTCTATACAAAGACATGAGAGGTGGATGATTTTCATGTTTTTTGTATTAATTTGGGTGGAAAGGATGATTTATATCGATAGATATTAACAATGTATTATTAATTATTAGTAATTTAGGTATTAACAACTTCATATTTCAAAAAAATGAGTATCTCAGTTTCAGATTAAATCAGCTGTAAAGAGCACCACTCTTTAACTGATTCTTTTCCTGGCAAGGTCCTTTATGAGTGATACAGATTCTCAGCTGAGAGAAGAGGTTAGATAGGACGTTGCTGAGCTGTAATGTCATCAAACATAGTTGTGAAATGTAATTACAGCGGCTCAAACTGTAACCATCGCGTTGCCATGAGAACCTCCAGTGATGAGGCAGAAAATCGTCTTTCCCCGTTTGCTTCAGGTCATATTAACACTTTAAATTTTACACAGCAGATCATCAACACACTAAAAGAATGACAAAAGCAGTTACAGGCACTTTGAATTATGTTTTTTATGATTTGCTGTCAAGTCTGTTTTGCACTGTTGATACTGCCGCTTAGAACTCTGATTGGAAAATTGATTAGTCTATCCTATTTATCATGGATAATATTCAGTCAGTAACATTAATTTCACTTTGATTTGGCCAAAAACTACAGTGATTTCCATGTATTCTTCATTATGGGATAGCATGAGACGACGTGTTTAAATCTGCTGTATCAAGTTTAGTTTATAGCGCGCAGTCATCACATTAGAAATAAACAGCACAAAGAGTGCATTAAGCCGATCAGTCATTTTCTGCCAGCATTCCTCTCTTGTCTAATTTGCAGCAACAGTGACGCTTTTTGCTGTTATACATTTTTTATATTTTTCATAGCTCTCAATTAAAACAACTCATTCATCTGAAGTAGGCGTCCCATAATAGGTCCATATTGTGTGGAAGGAGAGTCAAGTGACGCCCCTTTTTATGTGAACATACACAGAGCCTGAAGATTAGAACCTGAGTAGTGTACTATGAAGAGAGATTAATGGGTTAGGGAGGTATGTTGAGTCTGAAACCAGGGTTTTCAGTGTCACGATGGTGGCTCTCTTTTAACCTGGCTAGATCACCATGGTAACTGATGCTGAACTCATAACCTGGTTGGGAGCAGGTTATGTTTTGAGCTTTGGATTAAATTGTTCATAAAAAGACATTAAAAATGAAAAGTTGCTGAGCTGTAAGCTCGTAATATCACTGAACGAAGCAGTATAATGTAGAAATGTAACATGATGTAACAGTTGCACAAACTGCATGCATCATGCTGTCACGGGAACCTCCGTTTGGTGATGCAGAGTCACATTAACACTTTTAATTTACACAGTATATCATCCACACTAAAAGAATGAAGAAGCAACCACATACGACTTTGAATACTACAACTACTGCTATTTAAAGTCTGTTTGCAAAGCATTGCTGATATTGCAGCTCAGATCTCTGATTAGAAAACTGATGAGTCTATCCCATTTATCATGGAAAATCTTCAGTCAGTTACATTCATTTTACTTTGATTTGATGAAAACCTTAAGTGATCTCCACATCTCTGTCATCACGTGACAGTGTCAGACTGACAGCATGTGTCTGAAGTTTGTTTAATGTGCAGTTGTCGTGTTATAAACGGCAGCAGTAAGATCACATTCGGTCGATCAGTCATTTTCTGACAGCATTCTTCTTCTGCTGTCTTATTTGCTGTAATATACGATTTATATTTTCCACAGCTCTTAATTATAACAACTTGATCATTTTGACGGAGGGGGGCGGTTCGCAATCGCTTCACTTTGTGCAGAAGAAGAGTCAAATGACGCACCAAATGCCTGTTTTTATGTGAGCGCATACAGATTCTGAAGAAGAAAGCCTGAGTTAACAAAGCAAGCTGATAACCACCGCTGTCATATCTGTTATTTCTGACTTGGGGTTTAGGTTTTGTTGTGCCAGCTCATGCAAAGAGAGCCTGGCTGTGTTGAGCTTGCTTCGTTGCATAGCCCTGGTTTGTGGTTTGGGGTTGTTTTGAGTTTTTTTTGTTATTGTTGTTGTTTTTGATGTTACAATGTAAGACAAATAGACAATAATGACACCTTGGACATAAACACTGAGCAGTCACAATTGAAACGATTGTTTCATTGTTGAAGATTTGACTTAATGAATGATAAAAGATGGGGATACTTGGTAAAGAGGAATGATATTCGAGATATATGTGATGTACATGTATATTTATTTAGCATATTTTCAGTTGAGCAGATGTGAATATACAAATGTTGAGTTTGTTTATGTGAGCAAGCTGAGTGCGTTTATGTGGAGTGGATGTGTGTTGATGTTGTATATTCTAGTTTTGTTTTATCTTCTTTTTTCTTGGTTTGGTCTTGGTTTTGTCAATGTGGAAAGTGTACATTGCATATAATGTGAAATCTAATTAAAATCTAAAGAAAAAGAAAGATTTTCTTTGGTTGACTACAGCCCCTGAAATAACTTATTGATTGGTTTATGAGAAAACTACATGATCTGTTACTTTAGTGTGTGTGTGGCAGTAGTATAATGCTATAATGTGTGTGAAGCTGTTCTGAGAACTCTTAATATTATAACCATCACACTCCAATTTTTACAGATTAATGCTGCATTAGTGGTATATCAGACACTCCTTTGTGAACAAATTATGTGAGATGACTGTGAACTTGAGCTCCAGGAACTCTGCAAGAAGGGTCATTTTACAGTGTACAGAAGGCCAAATGTAGCACTACACTGACAACAGGACAAATGTCTTCATTGAAACATTTGTTAGGGCAAATACAGGTATGTCCCCTTGTTACCCCTAAATGTACTTTAGTCAGCTAGTGTCACTTAAATGGATCATTTCTCCAGGTTTTATTAATGTCAGATAGGTGGTATCTGTGATACTCGATCTGGTACATACTGTATGGATGTATGGATGAACTAATTATGCAGTGTGTCCCTTCTCATTTGACTACACACAGTGGTCTACTCTTGTCATAATTACACATTATAGCAAAATACAATAATTAAACTAACCTAAACAAACAGCGCCCCTCTAAGGTAAATAAGTGTAACTTACACTCCCTAATGTTCCTACTGCTCTATAATGTCACTAAGTGTTCAAGATACTGTGTTTAATGGTATAATATTTGCAAAAAACAAACACTTTGACCAAAATTGTGCAAAATGTACTACAGCAGAAGCTGGAATCCCTAAACATCCACAACTATTCTTCAGCTCCCAGAGCTTCTTTAGCTTTTGGCTATTGCTATACTTGCCAATTAAAACCAAAACAAAAAAACTACAGTTCAGTCAGAGACACAAATCAAGGAATTTACAGTTTGTAGCAAATTGTTATATTGGTTAGATTTGGTGCAAAAGGCTCTTTTCTTTTCTCTCGCAGAGTCAAGCAAAAACAAGCAAAACGGATCCTGCTGGTGAACTAATCCTCACTTTATGGAAGCAATATGTAAGAATATTAGTTTAAAAACTAAAAAGTATCAACTGAATGTGAAGAAATGACAGTCATGACTAGGGCTGGGTATCGTTTTCAAAAATTATGATATCAGTAGCCAAGGAAAGATTAAATCGAAAGCAACTGGACTTGTTCAAAAAGCCTTTTCTGAAGACGTTTCGCCTCTTATCCAAGAAGCTTCATCAGTTCATGCCTGTCAGACTAGTCAGAGCTAGTCTAACCAAATGGTGGGAAACCCAGGTATTTAACCTGTATGGATGTGTTCAAATTCATTAGTGCTCTACTCAGTTATGACGACAGTCGTTAGAATTTCAAACGTCATAACTGACATCATAACTAATTCATTCAGGGAAAAGATAGGAGAGCCAAGTGGAGCTTCATGGTGTGAGTTAAGGTTTAAAAATCATATTATTGATTATAATAGATCCAGAAAGGAGAACAGGTGAGGACTGATGTCAAGTTGATTTTTTTAAAGATAAATTTTCAATAATTATTTCATTATTTCCACAGTACTATAAGGGTTTGGGTTATGATTAGGTTATCAGCTGCACTAGAACACCCCACTAGTGTTCTGCACATTTATATGGTGAAAATGCAATAAGTGGATATTTTCCCGTTTAGTTTTAAAATGAGCCACCTTTATGCTCAGGAGCTGTACCTTAGACTTGCATCTCTGAAGCCATTTTGTATGTTTAGGAACAGCAATGCAGCAGCATGAAGGAGACAGGAAAAGGAGAGGATGGTACAGGGCTTGAGGTGAGGTCTTAAAATAAATTAGTGAAAACTTTTACTGTAAGGGTTAGGTTATGCTGTAAACACAGTTGACAGTATATAGTATATATATACTGTACATTACTATATGTAATGTTGTCTGTTGTAAATACATGAATGCCATGCAGGGACATCAAGGGCTTGAGGCAGGAAGTCAAAGTTAGGGAGAGACAGGTAAGAGAGAGTAACATATAACAGCAGACATTTTACAAGAGTTCACAAAAAAGTGGAAAAATGGGATTACTTACTAGTAGTATGGATCTGTCAGGTTTCCGATATGCCCCCCCCCCCCCA
>JAJHUR010115353.1:0-11585 GCA_027495735.1 Lutjanus campechanus | reverse complement strand
TCTGGCAGTAACGTAGAGGACGTGTCGGAGCAGGTGACTCAAACTGAACGGACAGTGTTATAAAAGACAAACTGAGCAGAAAAAGGGTCAGAAACATGGAGAGATCTAGAGAAGTGTGAGTCAGAGAAGAAAGGGGTGTGAGGTGCGAGTCCACAGGTAACCTTGGACACCGTTGATATGTTGCCATGACAACTTTTACCCGAGATACCACACCTGAGTTTGGATTTCAGTACCAATATTGATACAAATAAATGTGCATTTGATTCTTTTGCCGCGATGCTTAATCTGACATAAAAACAAACATGACAGATGTCATGACAGATTTAACACAAACATGAACGACTTAAATTAAAAATATCCATCCAAATTTACAAGGAGTGGAATAAAATCCAACATGTTCTGAGTCAAACTCACAGTACAATTGATTGATTATAATTTGTGCGACTGCAATATGTAAAGTTACTAAGCACCTATCATAAAAAATGTACTTTGGTCATTGTTCAGTCTGTGCATCAGTAAAAAGGAACTCCCACAGTCTGATGTGACTGCTGTTCCTCTTTCTGATCAGCTGACATATTTTTAGCACATGTCATCATGATCGTGTTAGATTTTGCTATAAGATAGATCACTGTATTTGCCTGCACTTTTATACAAAATTACATCATCTCAGTCATAGAGCATACGTGATATTTATTTAAGTTCATTTACTTTAAGTCAAAGTCAATATTTAAGTCTTTACTAAGTGTGAACTGCGCTGTATGTCATCTGTATGCCATCATCTCTCATTTTTAATGTTTTTTTTCTTTTCCTGGAAAACTTTTAAAAACTGTTCACTCGTACAAAATTTCCATCCAATCAAACGCGTTCGCAGCGGAGTATGGAACAGCCTATTCCCTGTAATCCATTGGTCTCAGAGGCTGTTTTGGTCCCCGTCTGGCTGTGTCCACTGGGACCTCCCAGTCCGGCAAGACTTAGCTAATGAATAGAGCCACTCTCCTTCCTAGCAGTTGCAATAAACACTCTTATAGATGTTTCATGAGAACTTTAAAACTGGGGTAGGCAGTTTATTTTTTAAAAGCATTGGGCAAAAGTTCCCTAATTACTTTTATGCTAAGCATGATGTAATTCAGGTGGTCTGCTCCTCCTCTTTGCTCTGTTTCCAGGTTTTAGGAAATCTAGCCCATGACATTAGACTTAAGCCAATCACAGGTCGGCTGATTGTTGAATCTCATTCCCCAAATGATGTAAGTATCTGACGACCTGGGAATGAGACCCAAAAATCAACCATCTTTTCCCAGAATGGCTTACTGCACCTTTAAGTCAAAACTTACAGGGAAAATTTGCCACTTTTCATGTGGATGCCCAGTTGGTGTTGGTGGTAAATGTAGTCATTTAAAGCAATAAATTGCTCAGTGTGTGTTATGTTGGCAAAGAAAGCTGAGTTCTCCTGCTGCAAAATCTGTTGTTCTCCCTGCTTCCAGTTTATGTCACAGTGATGTCATTGGTGTAAAGGAAGAACTACAGGATATTTCTTGGTGGATTTTTAATCTCCTCCTCCTCTCCTCCCTGGATGAAGATTTGTATGAGATCACCTAATGCTATGTTTTAGCCAATAAAGTAAAAGATACAGGCTAGGGTGGTGATAAACAGTCAGCATTGATGTGGGTATGCACGCAGTGCATCATGGTACATGTAGGCACTTGCAACATGATTCCACAAACAGGAGAACTCGGCTTTCTGGGTCAATATAGCAGCCACGGCTTCAATTGACTACAGTCACCATCAACACAGACTGGACACCTGACATCAGACTGGCAAAACTCATTTGATCATTTGATTAAAGCCTCTGTAAATTTGGTTTTAAAATAAAAATGCAAATATGTTATCAAAGTTTAGTGTCTCCGTAAGAATCTGAGTGAAAATAACCTTTAATAAACATTAGGAAACCTGTTTCAAAAAACAGCTCATTTTGTTGTTTTTGTACAATTTCTTAAGTAGGCATGGCAGATCACTTTCTCATTCACATCTCCCTCAGGAGAACTGACACAGAAGTTAAGCTTCTGTGGACGAGGTCAGCAGCAAAATGTGTTTTAGCCCCCTCAGTTTTGGTGTACACTATACTTGGTGGTATGATTGATTCGTGGAATGAAATTTCACACGTTTACACATTTATTGCTACTTTACATAGACTTTCATTTAAAAGAAAATTTAGGAAAAAACTCATAACAAAGCTTGGGTTATTATAAATCAACCATTTGTGTCAAACCTTTCTCAGCGCTGTGTTCGTGAGTCAAGATTTGTTTCTTCATGGAAAAATAAAACCACAGAAAAGGCCACATCCAGCCCATCGTTTGAAGCCACGGCCCTGCAGATTGAAATCTAGGACAAACTGTGGTCAGATGGAATGATTGTGGTGTCCGTGTGCCACTTAAGCGCCATTTTCACACCAGAGGCGTGATGTTTTGTTTGTCAGTTCCAGGTAAATGGCAGATGTACAGACAAAATAACAAAATACAAAACCAACCTCCCCCCCCACCCAAAAAAAAAACAAGGCTGCTGATATATTTTTCGAAAGATTATTCATCTCTGTCGTTCAAAGGTGAAGTCATATAACTATAAATGAAAGCACTAATAAAAGCTGTTGATGCATTACTTCCTGACTTGGTTACTTGTGATCGTGAGTGCAGCCTGAGGAACTCTGTGTGCCCATGGTGCTGCGGCTCTGAATTTGCCTAATGAGCTTTGTTTCTTTTCAACCTCTCGCCGCTCCAGGCTCTGCTACAAACTAAAAATAATCTGTCAAAATAATATGGAAAAAGTTAACCAGCACCTTGCGTTACCTTTTGTATTTTTCTTTCTTTTTGTTAATTAATTAATTTATTTTTTCTAATATGATACAGCGATCACCTCTGTCAGCTCCAGGGGCTGACACATTTTTAGTGTCCATTTGTTATCTTCAAATGTGAATATTACAACTGTTTTATTTCATGTGTAGCCCCATTCAAACCTTAAGTAGTTCAACTTTTACAGAACTAGAAAACTGAGAATGCTTCTCTCTTCCAGTCTGATTGAAATCAGCGGTGAAAAGTTCTTCGAAAGTTATTTTTTTGGGTTCCTGAAGCTCTGAAGCATGGTTCAGAAACCACCTCATTTGAATGTCCCATACATACACTGGGAGACAGACATCATAATGTCTGCCTTGACATCAGATTTGCCCTTTTAGCTAGAAGAAAACAATTCCTATTGTTGCAGTTGGTGGGAGTTGTTCTGACAGACAGAGTACGTTGTTATAGTTTGGGTGTAAATAACACTGCGTAGTTGCTTCGACACAAAACAAAACTCTCTCACATACACGCAAATGCATAGGCAAATATCAGTAGCTTGACTTGATAAATTATTCAAGGTTCATTTATTTGTCATTGTACAACACAGGGCTTCAGTTGTAGTCTCTTTGTGCTTCATAAGAAAACGATTTCAGAGTGCGGAGGATGAGTTGAGCAGTGTCACAGTCTGAGGAAAGAAGCTGCGCTGTGGTCTGCTGTCACAGCAGTGGACACTTCTGTATCTCTTGCCAGATGGCAGCAGGGTGATCAAGTAGTTACTGGTGTGGATGTTAAACATTGGATAGATATCAGTCAACTTGAATTAAGAAAAAGGTTGAAATAATCATAAAATGTAGCCTGTAAAACTAAAAAAAAAAAAAGCATCCATATTGGTATATCAATTGGTATTGATATGCCAATATCAGGCCGATAATATCGACCAATCAGTGTATCTGTCTGGCTTTAGTAACTATTGCCTTCAGTAAGATATTGTTTTACTTTTAACCTGTATTTTTTTTTTAAATTCAGGAACCAATCAGTGATCAGTATTGATCCCAAAAAGCCTAATTGGAGCTTCCCTACTATTAAACCACAACAGATAAGCTGCAACTATTATTAGCAACATTCATACTGATACTTCTCTCTTTTTTATTCTAATATAAAACGAACTATATCATTGTATGACATTTATTATGTAATGGTCAACAAAAGCTCATTTAAATTACTGAGCAAACTCAGACTGGGTGTGCTTATCCAATACTGCTCTAATAGTGTGATGTGAGCCACATGATTGCAGTTCCTATTTACTTGTTTGTTTCCATTGTCAGCTCCTTGGAGAGTAAGCCTGCGTGTTGCACAGTCGGTATGATTTGCTGTATCACGGCATTATGCAACAGAGGGTGCACATGTGGGGTGTGTTTACTGTCTGCATTTCAAAAAGTGTATCTTAAAGTGTGGAGGTTTGCGCCTATTTGTTGCGACAGAATCGTGAGGTGTGTGTTTGCATTGCCTGTTTGACAAGTACATTAACCGTGACTTCACATGAATTAAGTGAATGTTTTTTTTAAATATTGACACATCTATAGATAAGATTTGCTGTATTTACACAAAGGTATGTCGGAACTGAGGCGATATGAAGATGGTAGTGGAATTTTTGTCAGGTTTTCTGATTCATATGTTGAATGTTAGCAATAAAAAAATGTCTGAATACTCTGCTGGACTGTGAGGATATCTACCGTGCCTATTTCTTGCACCTGCTTAGGTCATGCATGGCAAGTTTAATTTTATTTTATTAAAGAAAGAAAGCAGAGCAACTTTAAGTTTAACAAAAATGGTGGTATATGTCAGATTTATTGTTTAATAAATGACATTATTTTAATTAGTCATTTTCTTTATTTTTGAATATCGAAGTAAATATCGTATCATGGACTTTTATTATGGTGTGTTGTCGTACCTTAAGTTTTTGGTATCGTCACATACCTGTTCATTCTTTTCTGTTTCATCATGCAAGATTAAATCCTGGTTGGATTTTCACATTCCCAATACCAGCCACACCCCCTGAATGCACCACACCTGCAGTATCCATTGATGGCGAAGGTTCTGCACTCACCTTTGTGAAGTGGGCGAGGTGGAGAATCGCATATTACTCACACACTCACACACTCGCTCACGTAGGCCACGACTGCTGCTGCTGATACAGAGGGTGTGTCTGCTCATTATTCACACACACACACACACACACACACACACAACATAAAGCCATTACACTGCTTGTTTTGGTGTGTGTGTGTGTTGGTAGCTTTGAGCCCGTAGACTTTGCTGTGCTGCCTTGGTTTTTGCTACTAAGTGTGATTGTTTTATGGCGCCTATCACCATGTACAGTATCACCCGTGACAACACTAAACAAATGACACACTGGATGAACTGGTTAACTTTTTCCAATATCTTCCTGATATTAACTGATATTTCTACTGTATTTGAAGAGCACCTTCCCAAAATGTTGTACAATCAAACAATTCAGTAAAGAACTTATGATAATTATTGACCTTTAGACATGTCGGCCACACAAGATTGATATTTTATTAATCATTTTCAAGTATCTGGATGTGACATTTCTGTAGCTGCAACAATTATCAAATCAACTATTTTGAAAATCGATAAATCGTTTTTGAGTCACTTTTTTAATAAAAAAAATAATTAAAAAAATCTAATTCTCTGATTTCAGCATCTCAGATGTGAATATTTTCTGGTTTCTTTAGTCCTCTAATGACAGTAAACTTGAATATCTTTGTGTTTTGGACAAAACATGACATTTGAGGACATCAGCTTGGGCTTTGGGAAACAGTGATCGGCATTTTTCACCATTTACTGACATTTTACAGATCAAAACACTAATCAATTATTAACTGATTAATCGAGAAAATAATCGGCAGATTAACTGAGGATGAAAATGATCGTTAGTTACAGCCCTGGTCCTTTTCATGCAGTATGATAACATTCATTCATTCATTCATCCATTCATTCTGTATTAAGTCAGTATACATCATATCATTATTTTCATCTGTATTAGATGATGCTCTACTTCCACGACTTTAGACAAGGCCTGGTAATACAAGATCATCTCTGTGCTCTCATTGAAAACTGGATTAAAGAAGTATTGATCTCATGTTACGTCAGAGTGAGTTTCGACATGAAATATATTCTCCTGAGGAGGAACGAGACACGCTAATGTTCCCTTTCTTTCTTTTTTTTCCTTGTTTTAGCACACTGTGATAATGTGGCCCTGACGTTGCCTCTGTAATTGTTAGATTACCACAGGTGATGTTACTAACAAACCACATGGGACCTGTGTGCGTGACAGCAAGTGTGTGTGTTGCATTTTATGTTCGTGCGTGCTTGTGCACGTGTCCGAGGCCAACCAGCTGATAAATATTTCATCTGACCGATGGGAACTTGACAGCCAGTGACTCAGAGGATGAGCAGAGGCAGTCAGTTGTGATTGGTGAAGGGAAATAATGAGTTTTATGGCATCAAATTTGAAAGGGGAAGCAGGCAGAGAAATATTTCACTCTTTCCTGAACTGCAGTGTGATGGCAAGGAATGCAAACAAGAATCTAGTTTCTCCGTGACAATGAATTAATAACATTTTATTGATATCAGTGCCATTATTGATTCTACTTATCAGTCCGATTCTTTATTGATTCCCTTACTGAATCCTGATCAGTTTAAGTCAAGTCTGTGTTTGGATGAAATGAGACAATATTTCTAAAGTATTTGTCTTGATTTAGGTTTTCTTAGTCAAAGAAAAAATCTGCAAAGCCTGACTGCGTTGCTATAAATAAGGAATAATGTACAGCGAGCAGGTGAGATAAACCCTGACAGGGTGATGCAGGACCCTAAAAGGGTTTATCTCGTCATAATGGCTCAGTTTTCTCATACAAAATATTGATTTGAAAATAATTTTTTGATTTAAAAATGATCTTTTTGTGTCCACTGCATCCTCCAGAGTCTATGATCAGAACTGCATCCATACCAACCCCAGAAAGCTGTGAATCATCATCAGAGTCAAGTTTTCAACAGAGCCAAGGAATAACATAACATTTATCCTTATTAACAGACAGGCTTATGTAAAATACATTTCCTTCCTAGAGTTTAAGCCCATGTTATGTAGCAAGCATATTGCTCGTGGGGTTTCCACCCTGACTTGATATGATCATTTTAGAGACAAAGCCACGCTGTGGATGGTTTCTTCCTTTCCGCCATGACGCCTTCTTGTTGCAAGTTTCCCACAGCGTAGACACATGAGTTTTACATCAAATTTACATTTACATCAAAGTATTCGTACGAACAGATGTGTTCTTAAGTGATTCATACGAGTTATTTAGGAGAAGTTGTCACATTAACTAGTTTTCTCGTATTTCGAATTTTCTTTCAGGTACGAACACAGTTTATAAGTTGGTTCAGACCTGTCGTAGAGTCGTGTGCAGTCAGTCTGCTGTTATCCAAACTAAAGTTTGTCACTGTTGATTGTGTATTTCATTAGTTTGAAGACATTTTGAGTTTGAAAAATGAAGTACACTTCATAATTATGTCAATATTATCCTGTTTGACTGCATTTCAAATTATGTTATAATTGTAAATTTACACCTAAGGCCTCTCATCATTAATTTAATGATGTGTCATTACCTGCTGTCAGGTGTGTTGGCCGTATATCTACACAAGCAGGTTTATGAAGTCGCTGTCCGGGTGAACATCCTGACTTATTTTGTCTTACTCTGCCCCTTGCTGTGGTGAGGCGACTTTTCCTTTGAAACCATTTTCACATCAAGACGTTTCCTCTTTATTTCAGTGACAGTCCGACCCTCAGGTAACAAGGGATCAACAGCGGTCGTTCTTCCCCTTCTTTATCCCTTAATCCCTCTGTCAGCGCTGTTAAAATCATAAACTTTATGGATCTCTGAAAACAGGACTTCAACTGAACTCTTTAAGTTCTTCTTTTTACTCTTTGATGCCTTTTTCATTATTGAACACTTCCTGATATATGGGGCAGGAAGCGTAGTCTTACATGGTTTTATTGGGCTGTTAATTGTGCAAATTTATAAGTCTCATGCATGTGCACGCAAATACTCACAGATGGATCTCTACACGGGTATCTGAATTTAAGAGCGTTTGCTGAATCTGACGTGACGTGTTCGTAAGAGCCCATTGTACGACAAAAAGTAAGAGAAATTTAAGATTGAGATGCAAAGATGTTCTTGCGTGAGGCCTGCTGTTTGTGTCAGAAAAACATGCCTCAATAAAAGGAATTGATAACCTCAGAGGCATATGAATCTAAAGGATCAGACAATTTTGATTCTCAATTCACATCCCACCTTGGTGTGGGTTAGAAGCGAATATTCTGCTGGTCTCTGACACTACTGTCTGAAGACTAAACACTAATCCATCATCTTAAGATATGAGTTGTTTACTGATCTTGAAACTGCATTTATAGCATCTTTTGACGTAGATTAACCATGTCATGCAATCTTCTACTTTACTACACTTGAAAAAATATTATGGGACTACATTAGAGAATTTTTGAATATCCAGGAATGAATGCCACAGACACATCCACTGACTCTCTGTGCAGCTATTTGGCTACAATCAACCCAGTCCTGTTTATAAAGGAATACTCCACCCAGACTCTACTGTTTGTAGACTTTAACAGGCAGCTTTAAGTGGCAGTAGCCATCCATCCATCCCAGAGAGCAGCAGCTGTTGTTACGTGTCAGTAACTGTGCATTAAATTCCAACATCAACCCAGTTTCATGGCAAAAAGTTTGAAAATGTCCCCCTTTCAAGCTACATCTGCAGCACAATCCATTTCTCTGCTGTGTGACTGTCCAAACAGCATTATGGCTAAATCCACTGTTCCTGTTTCTCCCTCTTCTGCATCGAGCTGCTTATATCTTGCTGCTTGACAAGCCCACACCGTTAACCACAGCAGTGACAAATAGAAAACACGTTTAAGTGTAAAAATGTGAGAAATGTAGTGGGCTGGTTTCCTCCTTGTAACTGACATGATTTCAAGTTTACCAAAGCTCCTGTTGTGCATTCACGATACTGCCAACTTCAAATAACCATCTTTCTGGTTCACAGGTGGTGAGAATTTAATACTAAAAAGATAAAGCTGCAGATGGAGCACTCAAACTCAAACATCACGCTGTCCCGTGTCGGTCAGCATCTGTCATCTTCTAATTGACCGTGTGTAGATTGGTGCTTCATACTCTCTGTTACTCTCATATTTGAGTTGTGGCTTTTTCTTATACGTTCTTTGCATAAATACACATTTGCATGTAATATCTTCTTTGTGTCCATCTTATTTGCATGGTGCATCAAAATTTATAATTGAGTCTATAAGGGCTGTGTCCTCACCTCTATGTGTGAAGCAGCCACAGTTGCCATTTCCTTTGGTGCAAGCCACTATTGTTGCAAAAAACACCAGACATAACTGCATTATAACTCATATTACACATGGATATTGAAACCAACACCGTTTGAACTGCTAGTCTTGCCAGCTGATAGCAGCCACATAATATCTTGTTTATTTACTGATAGATTTTATAATGCATCCCTGGGAGTCTGATTAATCTACATTTTTTGTAGCGGAAGTTATTACACAGTCAAACTCTGGGCATGTGGCACCTCATTTTATGTGGCCCATAAGAGTTTGCAAAGAATATAATTAATGCAAAAAAAACAAATCTCAACTGTGTTATGGAAGTACAGTTCATAAACTAAATTACTGACCCAGAAAGTGTCCCAGTTTTTTTTTTACCTGAGCACTGAAGGTGTCTGCTAGATGTCAGTAAACACTAGATAGCATCTCAGTATCAGATAGTCCGTTCAAGCAGTGGCTGTTAGTGACATTAATAGTAGCAGCCAAGCAAAATACCATCAAGAAAGGTTTGCCAAAGTGTATATTTGCTTAAAAATATACCCGTTTGATTTGAAACCTTTCCTGTAGGCTACACAAACTGGAACAACCTGAAACTTTTTGGTTCCTACGGGCCCTTTGAGGGCAGCTATAATGCTGATGTGTCCCAGGATGAAACTTGAGTTTGACACCCCTGGTTTAGAGTATGTATTTTTACTAGAGATTTAAATACAATCAATATTCAGTGTGCAACGTTAGTTGTGAAATCACTCTACTCAAGTTTACCGCACAGTGCAGAGTTTCTTGCACGGGTGCACGGTCTTCTTCTTCTGAGTGCACATGGTCTGCCTTTTTGATGAAGATTATGTAGAACTGCTTCATGTGGCATAGTTCAGAGTGGACCACATGGATTCTGTCACTTGTGGTGTAAACCAATCATGGATTTTGTTATTTAGATGTATCGTAGAAACACCATTTTTTAAAATCATTTTTAGCAAAAAAAAAAAGAAAAGACAATATTAGCTCACATCTTGACAGAAAACTGTGCAGTAAAGTTGTCAGAGCCATGATTGATCAGTGTACACTGCTGTTGAATAAGGTACCTGCCCATGTACCTGTGGAAAAAGTGTTTTTCAGTGATAATAATGTTCAAAGGTTAAAGACTGTAAATGTTAAGTCGCACATGTGGCCCTAATAACCATGAAAAATAACACGGTGATGAGGCTGTTGCAGAAGAGCAAAGGGCATTCTCTGAAAATAATGCACTGTGTGACCCCCAAACATGCACGTGCACATGCACACACTCCTATCTGTGACTTTGGTTTGATGAAATTAAATTAGAAAATAGTGAAAAGGCTTGCTGATTGCCACTTCTAACAGCTGTCAGTCTGTGAAAAACAAGAGTCACATCCACTTGTCCATTTTCCCACAGCTCTGATCACGAGTCCGGCTTATTGTTGTTGACTGCGTCTGTGTTTGTGTCGTTTTTCTTCAGAGTCTGAGAGAGAGGAGGAAGACCAGTGAACAGACGGACACAAAGACGGCAGAAAAGACGACGGACAAGAAGGTGCAGGAGGAGGACGAGAGCACCCCGTTCAACCGCTGCAGCCCTGTGGACCTGGACAAGGTGTGTTTGTGTGTGTGTGTGTTTCAGTGAGAGTACTGGTATGCAATCACATGGAGAGAGAGTATTCTTACATGAAGTGTCTCTTTGTGTGAATGAGTGAGTGTTTGTTGAAACTGTTCGTGGTTACATGCTCTTAACTGGAATGAGAGAAATGACAAAACACAAGTGTGTGTGTGTTTGTGTGTTTGTGCGTGTGCGTGTGTGTGGAGGAGGCAGGGTGATGGGGGGTAGAAAAAGAGTGAACAGTCACTAGGTTATTCACCCTGCCTCATTCCAAAGCTGTCCCTGTTTGTTAGTTGACTCTGAGGTCACACTGCTAGACAACGGGATGAACTACACACAAACACACATAACACGTAACCGTCGCCGTACCATGTGGATACCCTTCCCCTTTACCTTTCTAATACTAAACCAAATCCTAACCTAAGTCTTAACTCTAAACTATCCCCTTAAAGGATCGTTCTGGTATTTTTAAACCATCACAGCCCGAGTCTCAGATCTTATCTCTTTACTTATCTCTTTTCATTATTTACTATCTTATCTTAGGACAAGAATTTAGCTATTGTGTAACCGTCCTAAATGAAGAATTTCCTAAGTCAGGAATCGTAAGTTAGGATAGCATAGACCAGGAGTGAGCAGTTCTATTTCATGGGGGGGCTACATGAGAAATTGATTAGGTTGCTGTGGGCCAGACACAAATGATACAAGGTCCTAATAATTG
>JAJHUR010115350.1:1166-23487 GCA_027495735.1 Lutjanus campechanus | reverse complement strand
TGTTTCCTGTGCGTGTGTGTGTGTGTGTGTGTGGTGTGTGTGTGTGTGTGTGTGTGTGTGTATGCAAGGGAGTGTGTTTAAAAGGACATTTATCTCATCCTCAGATATAATTACACTGCCCCGGGGTGGACAGGAGTATCCAGCTCTCTCTCCTCTTTTTCAAACCTCTATCCCTCTCCTCCACCCTCCCTCTTTACCTTCCCTTTCTTATCCCAGCTAAGAAAGCCGATCCGACTCTGCCATCTTCGGAAGTCATTATGGGATTAACTTATTCCCAGAGTATGGATCTCTTCCTTGGAGCCCATGAAGGGGGCTCCCCCGTTCTTCCGCTTCCCCACACACTGCTCACTCTAGCTGGGGTAATCAATGAGCAGCGCTCCCTCCTCCAGCCTGGAGCTCCAGCACCTCGGGGGAAATCACTTCTCGCTTCTCCTCACTTCATCCAAAATATTAATCTTCCCAAAATCTACTAGAAAAAAAAAGAAGAAAAGAATTAAATATATAAAATTGAAGAGAAGTGTTGTTACAGTAGGAGGAGGGTAATGAAAAATGTTGGTGATTCTTGTTTTAATCTTCATCGTGTAAAGTAATAGCTGTGGCTGCGGGAGCTGATGAACAAGCGAGCGCTTTTGTAATGATAATAACAGCGTTCCCGCAGACCTGACAGGAATCCGCAGCCTGGGGGGAAGAAGTGTAATATCATCACTTCCTGTTTGTGAATCCCTCACCCCCATGGGCTGTGGGGTAATGACACCTGCCAACATGCCAACAACTCTCATTTACTCTGAGGGCAAGATTAACAGTTGAAAGCAAACCAGTTTGTTCTGAAGGGAGAAAGTTGATTGAACAGGCTTTGGAGGGTTTGTAATGCTCGTCACTTCGACTCTCCTGCGGTTTATCACACACATGCAAGGCCTTTCAGATGCAACACAGCAGAGAGAGTTAAACGACATATATGCTGCTGCCATGTGCTTACAAATGTGACATCTGAGACTGGCTTAAAACCCTTTAACGTGCTGCTCGACTATTGGGTAGAGCACATTTTGAGTCACTATAGCTTATTAAAAAAATCTTAATTTTTCAACTTCATTTAACCTGATTGAGCTAACTCTACCTCTCAGTTTAGGTATGTTATGCTAAAGTTCACCCAAAAAAAAATATCACTCAAAACGTGGACATATTTTTTTTTTTTGACATAGTTTCAGAGGTCATCCTGAATAGAATTATGTAACTTTTTTTAAAAGTCTAATAACAGTCAAACTGTTTTTTTAAAAGAATGATCTGCCAAACAGTTCATATGTCTCTTCATGGTAATGTAATGGTTGTTTGTCATGTTATGGTAAAGGTAGTTAAGCTAGAATGCATTATTTGCTACAAAAAGAGAAATTCTGATCGTTAACTGTTGTTAATATGATACATTTAATGTCATTCCATTATATATAAGATTTAATAATTTCACTGTCTAAAAACATGCTCTACCAAAAGGTTGTTTGTCATTTTACCATGAAGCGACATCTTGATTTGTTTGTTAGAGGCCTACAAACTGTGGGGTCTTTATAATTGGCCTCAAATAAAAGAAGGAAAAGGGCACTAACAGTTATTAATTTATCATGTTGGACAATTTGTCTGTCGATGGAATAGTTCAAGGATTTCTCAGGCCACCAGGCTCCGTCTTATGAGCGTTGAGTGCAGAGAAATCACGTTCAGCAGGCCCTCTCTATTCTCTACTGTCTTCACAACTGTGCAGCTGTCTCCAGCCTTGCTCCGGGGCATAATAACCATGCGTTGGTGCCACACACACACATTCATGCACCCCCGTACACACAGTGTTATCTTCAGAGTCACAAGTTAGTGTTTTTCTAAATTGGGCCATGTGGCAGCCTTCTGTTATAAAGAAGCCACACATATTTGAGCGCAGGCTGGGCATTTATCTAGCATAATGTGATTGTGCTGACGTGCCCTCGCTCTCAGTGGCGGCGGGTCAGGGTGGGCCACATGGTTTGGGGTCGGCCCCTCCCCTGGGCCCTGTTTTTACTCACAGCAGTGCTGGCCCTTGTTTGTTCAAATGTCGTCTGTCAGGAGAGTCAGGCTGATCACAAGTGACGACTCCTGGTTGAAGCGCTGCTCCTCCTCCTGTCTTCTTTCCTGTTTGTTTTTGTTTTCATGTTACTGCCTGCACTACATCAGACAAAATAAATTCAAATGTAATACTACCTTAAAGGCACTGTGTGGAGAATTTTTATGGGATTTGCATTTTTGCAGTTTTCTTGTAGGGAAAATGGAACAATCCTGGTGAAAATGGTGCAGTCTTTGTGCAGTGTCCCCAAGTTAGATCAGTGGGAGGGTTAGCAGCATGCATTGCTGTCTGCTATGGTGTCTTTTTTCAGTCAGAAATCTTTCAGCTCAACACAGAATGGCTAATGGACCTTAAGGGCCTCTTCTGGATGCTTTCCACCAACCCCTCAACCCCTGCAACCCCCCCTTTTTTATATTACACATGTACTGAACAAGTTAAAGCAGCATTAGTAGATTTATTTGGCCACTTGGGGGCAGTGGAAACAAGCTGTAATCAAAACACTGACATAATATCACTTTTTAAATCTGTACTGCCAGACTTCTACATGTGAATGAACGTCAGTTGAATTCAGATCTTTAACAAACAAGTTCTCTCACTGGCAAAAGGGGGAGACAGACAGAAGTTCTGCACTGCAGGTTTAAGATGATATGGAAAACTTTTTAGTGATGAATTGATATTTACTTATTCAGCACACACAGTGTAACATTAGCATTCATCCTAGGGCTTCACGGCATGGTAAGAAAAAGTCATTTTGGCTGAAATTGTGATTGCAAGATGCAATAAGATTAGTAGGAATGATATTTGCATTACAATTTCCATTTTAATTGAAAAAAAATCATCCTGATGATATGATAAAAGAAAGAAAACATGTTTTCTTTTATTTTTAGGCATCTATGTAAGAGCGCTCGATAATGTGAGTGAATCCAAACAGTGAAGATGTGGGCCATAAAACAAAAACAATGAGCTGAAAGATACTAAAACACTGAGTGGAATTGAATTTAGTGATCATTTTCTGTTAGTTTATCATAAGTGGGTCCTTCCACTTTACACATAGTCTCCTGATCCATTTTTAATATGAAAATACTGACTAAAGCAACTTGAAGTAGCACAAGCAAGTGCAATTATCACTACAGGCGTGCGCTGTATTTCAATGCAGTGGAAAAGGAGAATGCAAAATCCCAGCAAATGTGATCAGATTAAATGAATCGTGAGTAATATCTCAACAGGAGTAAACAAATTAACTGACCTTCGTCAACCGGAAACTTAGCAAAATTTCTGCTCCCTCCTGCCAAATATCACCAACAACATAGCCTTTATCTGCCCTCTATCCACTGCAACCTCTGCACATATGATCACTGCACACAGACTCATGTGAGCATCCTCAGGCCCTTTGGGATTTAACCCATTTAAACCTGTGTGTGTATAGTCCATCTTTAATTTTCCTTACCCTAAGGCTCAATTTTTCATCACTTCTATCTTTATATAGGACTTGGTGTTCCTCCTCTCCCTCTTTCTTTATCACTCACCCTCTTCACCTTCCTCTGTCTGACCCTTGCCTTTACCTTTCCCTGCATCCCTCTTCATCTCTTCCCATCCCTCTTTTCACTTTCTTTCCTCTCCGTTATCCCCTCTCCACTGCCCCCTCTCCTACAGGGAGCCTGGAGCCCATCTTCAGAGTAATGGCTCATTCTGACCGAGTGTTACGACTCTTTCAACCACAAATGTCTCTTGAGTGACAGCCTGAGAAAGGAAGAAAATGCCAGTCAGATTGCTGGTTAAGATTAGCCAGGGGAGACAGAGGAGCCAATCTCAAACTGGCTGAGTTTAAATATTCCACCTGGACTTGGCTTTGGTGACACTGCTGCGAGACGAGAGGCTACACTCAACTTCAATTGCAGTTTCTTACAGCAGAGATAGCTGTGGTGGTGAGGGGCAGAGAGGGGTTGTTGGTTCAACTCCCTGTTTGAAAGAAGAGTGCCGATATGTTGCTCTAAAAGGGATAGTTCAAATTATTTGATATGCGGTTGGTATGAGATAGTAAGCAGCATATCAAAGAACTGCTGTTGACAGAGTCTGTTTTCGCCATTGAAAACATTTGTAAGTTTGTTGGTGTTATTGTGTGACTTATGTGAATCTGAACTATCTTTTTAAAACACTAAATTCACAGAATAAAAAAAAAAAAAACAACAACAACAAACTAACAAACCGAGGCAGTAATAGACCAGCAACTCCCGTGTTCTGTGAGATAAAGTTCCTTTTTTGCCAAAGGAGTCTGGTGGGTTTGGGGAGAGCGATATTTAACTTATATATCAGTGGTTTCCAGTAAGAAAAGGCTGTCTGATTGCAAAATAAAGTGGTGAAAATATTCTATATATAGTGTACCCTTAAACTGACCCTTGAGCAGATTTTTTTAGGTGGACCTTTTTTAAGTGGATAAAATTCCTTTCACTGCTGAATCTGTCCACATAATTACCTCTCTCTGCTTCTCCAAACAGGTGGCGTACCCCTATCTACTGTAAGTAATACTATGGACTAGACTATGGATACCTCATACAACCCCACCTCAAATAGCCCGAACTATCCCTTTAAGGCACTGGGTGTGTGTGCGCTCCAACAAGAAACATATGGGGTTTATCCAGTGCCAGTGCAGTGCTGTAATGTTAGTTATTTACTGTATCTTTCACAGATACTGGCTCACCAGATAAAACATCTCTCCATCTTTCTCCCCCTCTGTCAGTCTCACTTTCTCCTCTCCTCCTCCTCCCTCCCATCCCCCTCCGCTGCTCCCTGCTTTCCTCTGCTGCTCGCCGCTGTGGTGGGTTCAGTTCTTGACAAGGCCCCACATCCTGCTAGTTGCTAAATGAATAATACATGCATGTTCTAGCAGCGCTGTTAGACAGAGGGAGAGAGAGACAAAGAGAGCGCATGAGAGATGCTGTGTGAGTGTTTGGAGGTCTGTTTGGTCTTGAAGCCCCTTATGGAAAGGCCAAAGCTGTCATAGAACTTTAGATCCAGTCTATATACAGCGTGTACCAGAGGACATGTCTGCATTCGACACTCTGATGTCAGATCCCACTCTTCTTTCTTTTAGCAGAGATAGGAACCAGTGCCTGGTTGCATAAATCACCTTAAGCTTTAAACTTAAGTTTGTCCCTTAAGCTAAATATTTCCCTTATCTAAGAAGTTGACTTAGGAGTGTTGCATGAAGCCTCTTAGGTTTTCTCCATAATTGCTTAAGTGTTTTGACCAGGGGTCTCAAACTTCTGGCTTGGGGACCATTTCTGGCCCCCACCTCCCCTTGCCTCTCGCCTGCAACACAATGTTTCAAATATAGTATGATCTGGGCTACACATTTATTTTGTTTTATTTAATTATTTTTTTCTAGTTGTGTATCAATTTTAACTATGCATTCATACACAACTGAAATAAAAACACAATTCTGCTCTTGACAAAAGCACAAACAAAACTGACAATGCTCAGGTAGCCATTTTCATCAGGGGTATTAATGACCAATTCAAAGAGACAGAATAGTTGCTGAGTTTGTGTCCGATGCATTGCTAACTAAGAAATGTATAGAACCTGCTGTTTGTGCTCTTTTTTTTAAATGTTTTGTTTTGTTTTTGTTGTATTCAGAAATATTGAACTTTCCAGGTATGTATGTATGCTAGCTTATTGAAAATGGACATTAAAAGGAAGAAAAAGAATATGATAATGTTCCCCTTGAAGAATATGGAAAGCACAAGCACATAATTCAAATTAAATTTTACCAAGCAGCCATAACAAATTCACAAAAGAAGATGTGGCAAGAAATAAGATAACAGATCAAATCAATGTGAGAAACCTGCTGTGAAACGAACTGTAGATGAAGCCGTGAAGAAATATGAAAATATTACTATGACAGTAAGAAAGGAGACAAGAACTGGTGAGTTTAAATAAAAGCTAACATTAACATATATGATGCCTCCTGTTTACCTTTGGTTAGGTAACTACAAAGTTGGTAGAGTTAATGTCAAATCTATTCTCTCTAACAAGCTTCTAGCATTGTTCATAATGTCCAGTGGGTTTTCTCTGTCCTGAAAAATGTGTTTTGTCTTGGTATCTTCTCCTTGTCTCCAATCACCGTAACATCACTGACTGTCTTATGTTCCACAAATTATTTTACCTTTAAGAGACTGTTATGGGCCTGTTAAAATCTTTTGGGGAGAATGTTCGCTAAGGACCTTCTAGCAACACATAAGGGGATGCTTAAGTAGCTCAGGGCAAACACTTAGAGATGAAAGGGTTTTCCCTTACATCATCTTAAGGAAATCCATAGGGTGATTTATGCAACTAATTTTTTTCCTCAGGCGTGTTTAGATTAAAATTTAAGGGAAACCTTAGCCTTAGCGGTTTTATGCAACTAGACACAAAGGTTGTTGGTGCTATTCCCGCTGGGGTCAAAGAGAGGCCAAAGCAGCCCTTAGGAGAAAGATTTAAGAACATAATTTCAGTCAGAGTTGGAGAGCGCTGATTTCCAAGTATAAGTTTTTGTATCAGTAATATAGCAGTTAGGTCTCACCATTTATTCCGAGCACCACTGGTTCCCTTTAACCCAGCAGAACGATGCTTGCCCTACATTTTATCAGCTCCTCTCATTCAGTTTTGACGGAGATCAAAGCAATGTGCCAGCAGCCAGCGGAGCATGCATGCATTATCAATCATGTCTGTGGCTTTTTGTTGTACAGGAAAAAATATTGCAGAACACAGATCAAAAGGAAAAGGTCATCAAAGCAAAAACCCTTTTGGAGATGTAGGGGGTAGATTTACACATACACAATGGCAGGGGGCACAAACAAAACCAAAATCTTTTAGCTGCATGCACATACGCCATTGTGTAGGTCCAGCGAGTATGTGCGTGACACAGAAACAAGTGTGACCAAAGACGTTTTGTGCAATTTGTCCTCTGACCCTGAAATTAGACGTGTGCGAATGTGTGCTGTATACTTCAGAGAGCTTGTTATTTTTCTCCACCCCCTCTCCCTCTCGCTTCTAAAGACAAGAAATTTCTGGTATAAGCATGGCATGTTATCTCAAAGGACACACGCCGAGTCAAATGATTCACCTCTCTATTTCCACCATTTCCACTTTTATTAGGAGAAACACAGCAAATGAATGGGAGCAGCAGGGGTTTCTGGGCTGAGTTAAGTTTAGCAGAAGCGAGTGAGTGAGTTTTGTTTTTAGATGACATCTGTAAAGTGAGTTTTTTCAGGGTTCGGAGACAATGTTTAACCAGGTATGAAGTGCAGTCTCAGCATTTTCCGGCGCTCCAGGTACAGTGGAAGTTCTGGCACCTGAGACGGCAGGTTGCTGATTGATGCACCATGACTTCATGCTTCTCACACCGACAGGCAGCTCAGGAATCTGTCTAAGCAGCTCTGCAGCAGACTCACACAAACATGCACAGACACTTTGTTTCTAGGCAGAGTACCTGTGAGGGCAGCCTCGCCACTGGCGGCACACACGCTGCACATGACCCAGATGTGTGACTGCTGGTTGTCTCTCTAACCTTCTCCCAGCCACCACACACACACATTTATACTGTAACACCTCATGTTGGTATTTCTAGCAGTAGTTCAGATGCTACTGAGAGCTGAAGTAACAACAAGCGCTCGATCTTCCCCGTATGCACATTGTGAATGTTCTGGAAACTTTTTTGTCTGCATCCTATATGGAAATCCCCTACATTTAAACAAACCTTTGTTACCAGTGTAAACAAGTGTAGCTGTGGCTGCTAACAGCTCACTACACTTTTAGAAACAAACAGAAGCTGTGCATAAAGCCATATTTAGCTGAATGTTGGACAGTAATATATTATTAAGTAACGCATTACAGCAATTAGATATTTCAGTAGCAAGTAGCGTAAGGGATTTGAAATTACAGTGCAGTTACCAGTCTGTGGAACGCTCCATTACTTGCACATATTGAAGGTTAGATTGTTTGCTGTTGCATCAGAAGTTGGCTGGGAGGGTACAAACCTTTCTCACAGCAGCCATATTGATATGAAATCGCAGGGTAAAAACAGGTGTTAGCAATGATACTGATTAAGGTCTTGTTCCATTTAGTAGAGCAGAGTCTTTCCAGCGAGCCAACATGCACAACAGCAGCACCCTGACTCAGTTTGACCTGAATGGAACAGAATTGAATTAGTATCATTGTTAACAGACTGGACCAGGATGTTAGCTTGAGATGAAGATAGGAGCTCCACGTGGCTGCAATGCGAGGACTTCTAGAGCAATTCATGTAGCCACCACTTGATGGTCAGTAAATACTTTCAAACCATGGGCAGGATGCTTGATGATGATGATGATTCTTGTTGCCACAACTGAATATAAACAGTTAATTGCGCTAGCAACAAACAGAAATGGTAGTCATAGTCATATTTTGTTAAACAGGTGTTGAACATTGGTTTAGTGCTGCTGGAGAGCACAAGAACAAGACTCCAATTGACGAAAAGGAATATTTTCATAATCTTAAACGCGTATGGCCCTGATCAGAAAGAGTGCAATTTTTTTGCGGTCACAGTGTCACAATTCAGTTCTGAGGTGGACCCAAAAATGCAGAGACACAAGAGTGAATGAAGAAAAAGATAATTTTAATGAAGTTAGTCGGGGAAGACAATGAAAACAAAACAAAAACAAAAATCAACTGCAAAGTACCGGTAAAAAAAAACAAAAGCAAAACAAAACAAAAAACCCTCGGTCTGACAAAGAACAAAAACCAAAAGTCCAAAAACCCCACAAAGAATAATCCAGAATGAACATATGAACAGGGGAAACACTAGGGGAGCAGATATAGACAACTCGACAACTGAAAGAAGGAACACAAACTTACGTGCGTGAAAACAATTAGAACTCGAAATGTCAGGAAACTTGACAGAGACTGGAAGTAAAATCAGAAACAAGTGGGAAGACAAGAACTACAAAATAAAATACTAGGAAGAAACACCAAACCATTACAGAGGAGTGTCTTTTTTTTGGCTCATTGTCTGCAGAGTCAGAGCTCATGTGGACAGACTGCTGCATAATATTCTCAACATAAAAATGAATAAAGTCAGACAAACATTTAATCGCATAGTAAGTTATAGTTGTTTAATGTGGCTAAATGACCTGATATGACCCACAATTATGTGTTGAATAGGTGTGCTCCAGTACTTAAATAGCAAATAGCTCTACAGCTGTGGTGTTGTAATAGTTCAACACATATGTAGCAGACATGAATGTACAGAGAAGTGGATTATGCTGTAAGAGTGATTTGAAAAAAAAAATCAGTGGATGAATAGATGCTTTTGCTGTGAAGACAAATTGTCATGATTAATAACTGACTAAACTTCTTTCATCTTTGAAATATTTGATCGAGCGATGCTCTGCCACAGATCCATCAGGGAAAAAAACATTATACTCCCATATAAAGAACACAAAATGTTCTTACGCAGTGTGTTTCAAAAAACATCTCTGGCCGCTGTCTATCTTAGTTCCAGTGAATCATAAGCAAAAATCGGCCATTTGATATGAAATATTGTGTCTCCCTTTGAAGTTATCTATGTGACGCTTAACATGTCAGCGATTCAGCCAGGGGGATAAACAGTTATTCAACTCTGAGATCAGTTTCAAAATACAACATTTAGACAGTCAGTGTGAAAAATCAGAAACATCTTCTTCTGTGGTGAAGTAATTTTTCAAGTTGCTGCTTTTTTCTCTACCTGTGGTGAGAAGAAATGACTGTTTTGTTCTCTCAGAACAGTCACATGAGAAGAGACTGCGTATTCTTTGACATGCTGGGAGTTGTGTGAATTAACAGTGTATGAGACTGAAAAGATTTGTCATATAACCATCACTTCACACGCTGCTGCTGTGAAAGTGTTGGTACACCTGATACAACAACCCCACACAAACATTTCATGTATCTTAAACCAACTGAAGGTTTTAGACTACTATAACTACAGACCATAATGCAGTGGGGGCTGGAGTGTTAAGACTGAGTTCGGCCAGCAAGTCAAGGTTGCAAAAAATGTAAGGCTTTATTTATATATGAACTGGAAAACTTTGTTTCCATAGCAACTGTACTGCCAGCTTAAAGAGACACTGTGTGTGTATGTGTGCATTTGTCATGGTGGCTGCTGTGGTACATTAATTGTTTCTGTGCAATTTAAAACTTAAAGGGTCAGTTCACCCAAATCACACACACACACACACAAATCTTACTTAACCCTGGTGGAATAGCTCTGCTGTTATTTGCCAAAGTTTTAAGATTTATGGTATCTTGTTTTTGATGTTCAAACCATTTCAAAAGTAAAAATGTTTGTCTTTTCATAAATTTGATCATTCACAGAGCTCACTGTTGACAGTTCTCAGGCTTATAAACAATTCCTACTGTTATGTTCTCCAAATAATAAACTGCCAACACGCAGTAAGCCGTAGCTTACAGCAATAGACAGTAGAATAAATGGACAGAGCCACCATGACGTCACCCATTTTGAAGCTTCATGTTTGGCATAATGGAGGATGCCATCTTAGTTTTTTGCAACCAGAGCATGCACTGTACCGGTGAGAGCATAGAGCTGGGGGGTGACGTACTGCAACTGGCGGGTGCTTGGTTTTTGTTCATCCCACCAGCAGGAAATAAGCGAGATGTGTGAGCCCTGTGTGTTGCCCTGGACAGACTCACAAATAATGATCTGTTAATCACAAGGTAGACCCATCCTAACACATACACTACTTTATCACCTATTTTACTCTAAACAGGACCATCATTTACAAACTTAACATCATGCTGTATTGAAGAAGACTTTAAACTAGTCGATTTATCACTGAGGTAATAAACGGAGTGAGAAGCAAACTATTTTTCTCACATTACTCCATACAATCAGCCTTCTTCCTCATTGGCTCACTTTTCAGATCCAGTAGCTCTGTCCACTTATTCTATTGCCAATGCTTGCAGTTCTCTCCCTGCATTTAAAATCCAGGACCTGATTACTGATCGATCACGGCTGCCACCAATCACCTACTGAAGCTGCAAGGAGGGGACGTGCCTGGAGAAATACAGGAGAGCACAAGTAAAAACACCACACAGTACTACAGGACATAACTCTTACTAATGAAATCGCAACTCAAAACAAAATTTTCCACTATATGTAAATATTACTCAAGGTAAGAAAGTGAGAGTGTAGCTCCCTTAAAGGATAACTTCAGTATATTTTAGTATATTTTTGTGTGTCTAAGTGACTAATGGGAACAACAATTTTTGAAATTGGTCCAGTATTGAAAGAGAGCACTGCAGCAATAAACCTTTAATTCACTGCGTTAGATATGAAAATCCAGAGAGGAGCGAAAGGGACCAAGAAGCAGCGGGGAGAAACAATGTGTGCAGCCAAAATATTTTCACATTTACCTCAGTGAATTATTTTCTTTTTTCAACCAAACAACTACAGTTGGTGATTGTTATATCGTTGGAAAGATGAGACAAGGTGTTTTTAGTTTTATTTCTGAAGTGTGTTTGAATGAGGATGATGATCTTAAGCACAGTTTTGCACAGGAGGTCTGGTTAGTTCGGTGAGAACAATAAAACAGCCATTTATCTTAGCCCATATCTTACTCTTTAAAAATGTCTGTCTCAGAAGGGTACTTTACATAATGTAGTCAGACACTCATAATAACAATCTGAGCCTGTCAGTGACAAAAATAAGCACTTTTACTGACGTACTTTGACGGTGAACAGTTGCCTGCTGGGATTACATTGTATCTCAGTTTAGCTTCTGCCGGCTGCAGCGCTCTCCCTCAATACTGGACCAATTTCAAAAATTGTTGTCTCCATTAGTCACTTCGACACAAAAACATGGGAAAATAGGGTCCAAGCTGAAAAATACTAAAGTTACCTAAGTGCCAATCCATTAGCTCATCCACAAGTGACAACACCTCTGGATGTGTGCTCCTTGTTTTGTGTTTTCATGACTGTTTTCTCGTGGTCCAGCACCTGCCTTAAGCTGCATTTGGATGTGCATGAATACTATGCATTGTTCACTGATGTAAGTATCATTTAAGGTATACTGAAATCAAATTATTTCCAAAGATACTCAGCCCTTATTCAAACACACACACGGATGACGAACTAAGCTTTTCACGTGTCTGTACAGTATGTCTGTGTGAGAGTATGCATGTCAGTGTGTGCCCTGACCCTAAAAGTGGGTTTAAAAGCATCATAAGAGTCAGCATAGAGGCAGAACGACAGAGAAACTCTCCTGATTAACCAGAGGGCAGACAAGCTTAAAGCTGAGAGCAGATGCCACAGCACAACCTCGCACGCTTCAGCTGGCACAGCGGCTCAGCACCAACACAAGTAGCATGACACAGAGTAGCATGTGAAGGCATACCGCTGCATGACAGCCTCCTGCCATTAAATATGCTGCTGCACAAAGGAGGAGCACGGCTGCGTCCTCCATCCTGCACCCTGATCTCCCTGATTGCATCTACGCCGTTGTTTGACTCTCGTTCTCACACACACAAACCCGCAGTCTCTAATTTACCTTCCCCATCCCAAGTGCCTCTTAATCGCTTGTTCTTTCTCCTCTCTTTCGATCTCCCTCCCTTCTCTGTTTCTTTCTCGCCTCCTCCTCTGCCTGAGAATCCATTGAGGATTCACAACAATAGAGTTGTAGACTGGATTAAGCAATACAATGTCTGATGGAGGGGGTGTAGAGGAGAGAAATCAATGGGCAGATGTGATTTCCTAAGCCGCTAAACATCCTCTGACACGTCGACCAATTAGCCGTGTCAAATGGGGATATCTTTACTACGTGTACAAGGTCATTAGATAAGTACGTCCGTAGCACTGGAGATTTCTGCACGTGTATCCAAGTGTGTGCGTGTGTGTGTATTAAGACAAAGGGAAGTGTAAGAAGGAAACATTTCACAATAGAGCTCAGTGCAGTTCCTTCGTCTTGATTACCTGTCTGCATTGCTTAATAACATTTGGGATTGCACAATTTGCAGCTTGTCACACTCGTTGCAATTGCATTCAGTTTAGAGAAATGAATCGAGAAGCAATTTTGCCATCATTTCTGTTTCACACAGCGAGTAAACGCAGGTAGAGAAAAGCTCTATTGGTTTGTACCAACACCTTTCAATACACCCACTGCTTTTCATTCCTCTTCTTTCTGCTGTCACAGGACACCTACTGAAAAAAATGAATGGCAGAATGGTGTATTTTATTTTCTCCTATTTTATTTTTTTCTGCATTGGAAAAAAAAAACTATACAATAGCAAACAATAGCTAACATATATAACTGCACTCTGGTGTTGTTGTGGGAAACGATGCTGCTTAGTTGTGCCCATTGCTGTTATGTTTATCTTGGTAAAAATCCACACATCCTTTCATGCATCAGTAATATCAACCTCAAATCTCATTAAATGAGTAACAAATCTCCACTATATCAGTGTGACACATTGTTCATATGATCATTTTCCTTTTTAATACAAAATACAAGCCAGCTTTTATGTATTTTTCACCTTTTGTTGTAAATTTCACTGCTGCTGCCCGTTTAGGTCAGTTGACCAGATTGGATGTCTTAAAGTGAAACTCCTCATATGAAACCTGGGAGCTGCTGGAACAGAGAGGGTGGTGGTGAGGTTGTATTATGGGAGCAGTTATTGCCGACTATTGCAGCCTCGAGCTAAGACATGTTGTCAGCTGCAAATATGGAACGGTGCCCTTGATAAAACAGCCACGGTGACACTTGCAAAACTTTTTAAGAGCAATTGGAAGAGATTTCAATGCAATTAAAAGCTAATCACAAGAACTGGCTATGGTGCATTTGCCAAGTAAATATTTACAATCAGCCTTGTTCTTCCTCCCTGAAGGAAATAGAGTGGTGGTAGCTGAGAAGGATAATATTTGCCCCCAACGCCTCAGTTGTGCTCCTTTGTCTGCAGCACTTGCGATTTCTCTATGTGAGTTTACTAAACTTCCCCCGACACTATTTTGCAGGGGTACTGTTGCTGCATCCTGGGCTTAGCACCAATCGAGACGGTTGTGATCGAGCGCTGAGTGCTGTGGAGAGAGAAACAGAGAGTAAACCTTATTGTCCCCAAAGGGAAATTTGTCTTGGGCACAATGCTACAGTCCGTTGCATCACATAAAATAAGATAAAAAATATCACAGAAACATAAACATTTGATAGTTTGATAGTTGCTTGAATTAAAGAGATATCTGACTATGCATTTCACACTGACAACACAATAACATTAAGGAATTAAAATGCAAAAACAGTGATAAGTGCTAAAGTGCTTGTGTATTTATTGCATGTTGCTCTATTGCATTAAGTTAAGGTTTAGCATTAGTGTTAAGCAGCTTGATAGCTTCAAGAGGTTTAACATGCACTTTTGCACACTGACTCTTCTTCCTGATGGCAGAGCTTTGTATTCAGAGAAGAAGGGATGTGGACAGTGTACAATGCTTTTTGTTACTTGCTTCATGACTGCCTGCAGATAGACAGGTCTGGCTATGTGCGCATTTATTAAAGTCATGTCTCTGCCCACCTTATGGATGCATATCCAATATTCACTTGCTTTTTATCCTCTGTTTTGCTCTCCACCCTCTCCTGGGGAGAAATGTATGACTCTTTAGCTGCTGAATGTTCCACTATGTTAATTAGCTTGACACTAACTTCTTTTTTCCTCTGTTTAGTTCTGGGCAGGGAATGCACAGTGTGTTTATCAGAGCATTTTTGCTAAAAACACTTCCTGTTACTGGAAATTACACTGATGAGAGCAATGCGAGTGAATCACTACAGTAATGTGCTGTAAATCCAAAACAATGAGTTGATAGACACTAAAATGTTGAAAGTTGATAGAATGCTGTGTAGAACTAAGATACAGAATTGTATTTTCAAAATAACTGATTTACAGATTTATGTGTTTTATACAGTGATCACTGATTTCACATACTTGTGGCAACAGAAGATTGGCACTGCAGGTGATGATTGGACAGGACAGGAGAACTAGCTGATTGATCACCAAAACACTGAGACTAAAGGTGAGGATGTAATATGTGAAACATTTCTCTGGAAAGATGTGGTACTGAAGCTGGCATACATGTAACTAAATATACTGACTGACTATCTTATGGTGAATCAGAGCAAAATAAGGAAGGCTATTGTCCAGCTCCAAGACAACACAGTAGGTCATCTTTTCCTCATTGGCCAAAAAAGACGACCGAAGACTCACCCTGCACAAACCACAGCTTCCTCAAACCTACAGCCTGTCTGTCCTCCTTCTCCCTCTTCACTGAGGTCAAACATAACACTAACAGTTATGGGGATATTGAGGAAGCTTTAAAACTCAAATGATGAGTCTCCATAAATCCAGTCCTACATTTATCTCCTTTCATCGCCTGTCACATCAGCCAATGTCCCTGTGGGTTGTTAATGTATATGAACGTTGATTAAGCTTCCTACTTTTACAACATGTATCTTTTTTTTCCCCTCCATATGGCACCAAGCCGTATGTCATATTTGATGAAGTTGTGCAGAGACAGCGTGTGCTCTGTGTGATATTGCAGGAAGGCTGTTATACCTAATGACAATAAACGTTTATCATGCTGTTCACATTATAGAAGATGTAGCTTGGCTGCTACTGTATTTACATCAAGAAATAAGCTCAAACATCAAATATCAAGCACTCCTTAGGGTCATATTATCACTGGTCTTATAGCTATATTGGATGATTTATGATTTTTACTTGAATTTTGTTGTTTACTATAATGCTGTGCAGCTTTCCATGTCTTGCAGTAGAGGCATGTGTTTACCACCAAAGAAAACAAATTTTGATGGTTTAAAGTTATTGTTGGGGGACGTAAAAGTAACGTAGTCACATCTTAAGTTAGCTAATGGTAGCAAAATGCAAGCTAATTTAGCTAGCTGATCATCTGGGTGACCTGTAAAAGTGCCATATATAGAGTCACATCTTAGCCCTACTCTGACTCTGATACTCGCTGCCTTTGTTGATTTAGGTTGTTTATATTAGATAGGTTATGGGTAGGCATAGGCATGAGGAGTGTGACTGGGGAGAGTTAGGGTGAGAATGTCAGGGTAAACCAATTGGGGGGCAGAGTAGGAGAGAACATTCCTTCTCAATCCTGGGGGAAAAAAGGAAACTGGAAAGGAGAAAGCTGACCAAGGTTTCACCAGGTGCCAAGCCTGATCAGATGTTATTGGAGCACAGAACAAAAAGGGGCAGGACATAGGAAGTTCATACCACATTCTTTGGTTACATGCACTAAGTCAATAAAATGCCCCTATATGCAGACACCATGAACCTTGTGAGCTCAGAGCATTTCTCTACCACGCTCAGATAACCTCACGCATCGCATCCTGTATGACCGGTCCAACCAGGAAGTCATCAGGAAGCTGTCTAAAGTTACAGCAACAGGTCACATTGTTTAGCATTTAAATAACTCCCCGTCCCTCTATCTCCTCCAGGAGGAAAATTGCACTGCCAGGCGCATCTTAGCATCCTAGCATATCGTGTTGTTCTCCAGGTTTGAGCTGTGCTTGGCTGACTGAGTCCAGGACAGCTGTGAGTGAGGGCCATTCACTGCTCTGTCAGGGGTGGAGATGGAGGCACTGAACTGAGGCCAGCCATCCTGTGGTACTCCTACATGTCACCTTTTCTCTCTGTAATGGGTTCCTGTGTGGAAGACAGCTTGTGAAAAGGAGAAGGTTTTTTATTTTTTATCTGTCTGTGCATGCTTGTGTGTGTCCACAGAAATGCTGAAAAATTCTCAGGTAAACAAATATCACCAAGTCCTCAAGCACAAGCCTACAGAAAGCTCAGGGTCTTACCATAGAGTAGATTATGTAAACTCCCCTGTGTCGATTACATAAGAAACACAGTGTGACATTGTGTGACCTCCACAAAAGAAGGAAAACAAGATTCTCTGAACCATAAAATGTTTTCATAAGATGTGTTGTTTAAAGATCGAGTTACTGGGTGTGTGAGAAATGTTGAAATGATCAGAAATGATTGAGTGTTCAGTGGCATATGGCTTAGAATATAACACAAAGTGCTCATGATGTTTTATATTTATTCGCTTAAATGTCACTCCTCTGTGAAATGTGACTCACCACTAGTTGGTTTGTCCACAGAGAGCCTTCATGAGCATAAGACTTCAAAATGTGAAATCAAATCTTAACATACACACATACCATGTGTTATTACTGTGGTGATGGCATAGTATGCAGACGTGGTGGCCAGTAGCTCCCGAAACCTCACTCTTAAGCAAACTTGGCACTCTGTGTTTGAGTACCACACTCTGCACCTGGATATTGGACTTACTCACAACTAGACACCAGACAGTTTGGATTGTCTTTATTCTAGTGCTCAACACTGGAGCCCCCCAGGGTTGTATGCTCAATCCCCTCCTGTTCATGCTGTACATCCATGACTGCAGTCCCTGATATGGAGAAAACTCTATTGTGAAGTTTGCAGATGACACCACTGTCATCGGCCGGATTTTAAGCACTGATGAGACTTCATATCGGGAGGAAATCAACGGTCTTGCAGAGTGGTGCACAAAAAAACAAAACAAAAAAACAATCTACTGCTCAATGTCAGCAAAACCAAGGAGCTGACTGTTGATTTTTGGAAAGAGGAGGCAAAGACACACTCCTGTCTACATCAGTGGAGCTGAGGTGGAGCGCTTGAACAGTTTTAGGTTTCTAGGACTCAACATCACAGGTAACCTGTCATGGGCACACAGCTCAAGTTCTTGTTAACCTTTACAGAGGAGCAACTGAAAGCATCCTGACTGGACACATGACAAACTGACATCATGGGATGTGCACGGCCCAGGACAGGAGGACTCTGCAGCGGGTGATTGAAACTGCTCAGATCATCATTGGTGCCCATCTACCAAGCATCAGTGATATTGGACAGGTGAGGTGCCTGTGCAGAGCCCAGAGGATACTAAAAGACAACGCCCACCCCAACCACAACCTATTCAACCTACTGCCATCTGGCAGTAGATACAGAAGTATGCAGTGCCATACCACCAGACTACAGAGCAGTTTCTTCCCTCAGACTGCTTAATTCATTCCACAATCAAAAATTATTTAAAATTATTTATTCATCCATTTTCTGTGTAATTTTTAATATTGTCAGTAATATAAAGGGAACTACATCTCGCTATACAATCCTGTGTTGTAAAATAATAAATAAATCAACCTTGTCACACACAGACAGAGGAGGCAGAATGAAGGAAATTCATGTGTGATCTATAACTTCCCGTGGTACCATGGTAACTATGAAATGAAGAGGTGAGTAAGAAGGTGAAAGGTTTTTTTCTGCAGTTGCTACTATAATACCAGATTCACAGCACATTTATTTTATACTGTTTTCTTGGCAGGGTTGTTTATTCACAACATGTTTATTTTTTCTTTTAATTCTCTCCACTGGTTTAAAATCCCTGCCTCCTCACCTTACCTGTGGGAAAATCCATTCCTTAGAGAGCACAGCCTACATTATTTCATTATTTCTATGACCTTGGTCTCTTCAGTGTAGAAGTAGAAAAAAAAGACTCATTTATGCAACCAGGAACCAAATGCTGGAGCTACAATGATGTGCTGGCAGTGAATGGGACACCAGTTTTGCAACACTGACTTTTCATGCAATAAAATAAGTCCCATTTAGATTGTGAAACAAACCTCTTCTGACAAGTGAAACAGAGTGTGCAGACACTGTGGTTTAGTTTGGTAGCTGTTCGTTTCATGAAATGTATATCTACTATAGATGCCACAAGCTGCAGACTCTGCACAAGCTTAGGCTGCATTTTTAGGGGAGCATGGCAGGATTTCCTGTGTAATGAAAAACGCTCATCTGAGGGAAGTCTGACTGCTGAAGTCTGCTGTAGTGACATTTGTATTATCAATACTAAAAGAACAGGAATGCTCATCTTATTTCACCATGGCTCATATTTGTTGTGTTACGGCTGTTGTTGAGCTGTTTTCAAGGGGCCCAGTATTTCTACTGGCAACACAGATTAGAAATCACTTATGCTTCTGTAGTTTCAAGTTGCCAAAGGGGTGTAAAACACATCCTGCATAAGCTGGCACTCTCTCCTGGAAGTCTTGCATACATACAAAGAAGCTTGTGTGCATAATGGAAAACTCTTGTCCACATTTCTCAGTTTGTCATTTAATTTTTTGGCCTCTATGTCTAAGTAGTCATTCAAAATGTGTCTGAAACAGTGACAGACTTTAATTGTGTTGTGTTTTTTGCACATATGCATCCCTAACTATTTGTTGTGATATTAACTGACAACTTTTCAGGTGCCCCTTACCTGTAAGACAGCATAGATTCAACAGTATCATCTCTAGGCGGTCTGTTTCTGTGCAACGGCTTCCATTTTGGATTCTTTACCCCGAGGCCACTGGGACATGAACAGTGCTCTCTCTCACTACATGGGATCTTGTGTCCTCTCCACCTTCTCAATAATTCAATGGAAAGAGGAGACGTCAGCTCTGGTATAATTACTGTGTGAGGGTGACAAGCTCCTCTGTCAAGGGCAAGATGGTACCGAGGTTTACAGTAGTGCAGAGAGCTAAAAGACACAGCAGCAGTGTGTACCATGACACTGATGGTGACAAAACCTTCAGCTACCAGTAGGTGATGAAACTTCAGGTAATGTTGGTAAAAAGGCATTATGACAACATTAACTGTTTTTGGTTTTAGCGAGAACTCAACTCAGCGCATAATCAATGCAAAGCAGCTCAACAATGGCAACAGCATCCGTAGCTTCTTAGTGCAAACATTCTCAATTTTACACCTGGAAAAAAAAACATTAGACACGGGTGCAACTTTTTAGGGTCACACTTCATTTTACAGTACACTAATATGACGTAACAAACCATATTTTGTATCAAATTAGACAAAAATTAAATATGTTCTTTATTAGACAGTATTAGACCTTTTATTAGACCCTTATTGGATTTTATTAGAAAGTAATTAATACCAATACCAATAGCACACTTCATTCCATACCTTTTTCGAAGGCTCTTCTCCATGGAAAGTTCTTGTGTGATTGATTGCAAGCAAAACCATATAAATAGCCACTGGATTGAATGCAGGTATCATTTTACAGGAGAAGTTTCTGGGTTATTTCAATCAGTATTTTCAAAATATTGTGTACCAATATTCAGGCCTTAATTCCAATTAAGGACACATTACAACAGAACTGTACTTTAAAAGTGTATTGTTTTCCTCCTGTTAGAACCTTATTAGACTTTCTTTGAGGGCAATTAATGACACATTACAACAGAACTGTACTATGTGTATTGTTTCCTAATGACCCTTGTACTGTAAACAAAAGTGAAATCACGTATCAGCTACTTAAAAAGCAATATGTAAAATAGATCTACCAAGTAAAGGCCAAACTTCCCTAAGTAGAGAACTATTTTGTCTGTGGGTGACCACACAGACTTGATATGATTTGATCAAAGAAGTAGACATGGGTTTACAGTAGAGTTCTGTTGAAATGTATCCCTAATCAGCCTCTAATAAAGGCTAATAAGGAGATATGTGAGGGGGAAACAATACACTTTGGTTTATAGTACAGTTCTTTTGTAATGTGATTCTAAGAGAGTCTAATAAGGGTCTCTTGTAAAATTTTCAGTCTAATGCGACATCCTGGTTAAATAAAGGTAAAATGAAAAATAATATTAAAAGGTCTAATGCCGTCTAATAAAGAACATATTTCTAGTTTTTTTTTTTCTAATTAGATACAAAGTATAGCTTGTTATGTCTCATTAGTGTACTGTGAAACAAACCGACCCATTTTTCTTATGAGCTTTCATGAATGTCTTGGGTTTTTAGTGGTATTTTCTAAGTTCTCAGTGGTCAAGAGGCAACACGATCCATCACTGTTAGGCAGGGAGGTGTGTGGGATCTGATTTCAGCTCTGGGCCCAGCTGAGATGACAGACCCTGTTAATATAACGCCAGCCAAACCCCAAACTTCCTGCTCAGAGAAACCCTCGGCATAAGCATACCTGCCAAGATATGACTAAAACTGTTACTGTCACCGAGACCTAAAACCTGGCATGGGCAAAGGCTTGGCACAAGGCTCCCAGTTAAAAATGAGCTAGACAAAGTAGGCAGTCATTAGAAGTAGATGTTTTGACACACTGTCTCCCATGGGTACCCAGGGAAAATGCCTGGACCAAAATGTATCAAGTCTCCCAGAGTAGGAGTGTCTCATTCATGCTGATGAAAAGACCTGAGTGGATCCAAGATCAGCTCTAATGATGAAACTCCTCTTATGTGTCTGAAACCTACAGCAATAAGCCAGGATTCAAGGGCAAACCAGGGGTAACGTCATAATCTGCTGTGTACAGTTTTTTTCCCCAAAACATGTGACATAATTTATTGCTTAAATATCTCTCAAATTCAGCATCTGCCTTATAAATGTATGGTAAATATTTAAAAGAAATATAAATTCTCCCTAGCATCATGAACTAAACAAGATTGAAAGAGTCTACAGCCATGCCAGCGACCCTGTGAGGCTATACTTACACACACAGTGATGTTTAGCAGGTATAATGTCTACCATATTATTTTAGTGTGGTAGCATGCTAAAATTTGCTAATTATTACTTAATACAATGTATAGCTGAGTCTGACAGGAATATCATTATTATGGGAGTAGCTGGTCATAAGGGGTATCCTGCCCTGTCCTGCCCCTTGCACCAGCACTGCACAGCTGTGCCCAAGTGACTTCATCAGTGCACGGATGAGTTAAGGCTGAACATGCAATAAACCAATCAGAAAGTAAGAAGCAGGTGTGCCATGAGTGCAAGCAGCATCCGCATGATGGCAGATTTACCAGGAGGAAACAAAGAGAAAAGATTGTCAAGCGAGGAGACAGGTCTCCGGGCCCAAGAAGTTAAAGCGTGCAATATATGAAGACGGCCGGGCGTCTCGAAAGCAGTTTCGTGTGTAAATAGTTTTGTTTACATTAATGCCTGCAAAAAGTAACACAATACATGAGCCCTAAAAGTCATGCATATATGTAACTGGTTATGTTTTACACTGAAGCACCTTGAAATTGTGTTGTATTTTATAATTCATTATGATCATCATCATTATTATGCAGCACCACTGGCTGAGGAGTTGGGGAGAGGAGTGAGGAGTTGGGGAGAGAGATGGTGTGGTCAAGAGGAG
>JAJHUR010115347.1:6872-27860 GCA_027495735.1 Lutjanus campechanus | reverse complement strand
GAGACAGCCCACCCACACACACACACACACACACACACACACACACACACACACACACACACACACACTTACATGTACAAAATGCATTAATTTATCATTCTCAGCTGCAGCTTTAAGGTATAATTAGAACAGATGAATCATCCTAATGGTTTATGATAATTCCATAATTGAAAGTAGTTTTCATTTATGTGATATATTAATCTTTGCATTTAATTAGTTAATCTGTTGTCTGTTGGCACTCCTATCTATCATGTCTGTTTTTTGTCTTAATCGTTCATCTAATGAATCTGTGTGTGTGTGTGTGTGTGTGTGTGTGTGTGTGTGTGTGTGTGCGCCTGAAGGATGGTGTGTGTGGCTCTGATCAGCTCAGACAGTTTGGAGTGGGAGAGGACTCAGTTGTGGGCGTTAACTTTCAAACTGATTCGCAAGATCATTGGAGGGGTCGACTACAAGGTCTCACACCGACACACAAGCACAGCACAATCACTCATTAATCGATCATTGTATGTGCAATTTGAAGTATTGCATCAGAAAAGGTTGATGGAAATGGCAACATTTGGAAAAAAAAGTAAATTTAAACATTTTTATGCTTACTTGAAGTTGTTTTAGCTTTTTTTTTCAAGAAAGAGCTAATTGGCTTAATGGGAGTTGAAAACACTTTTTTATGACCATTCCGACAGTCTCCTTATGACTACCATGGCTCTATAATACATCCATGATCAGTCCACACAGATCAGATGTGACCTTCCTCACATTAATACATTAAACAAACAGAAATGTCATATTTCCATCTAATGCTGGACATGTTTTAAGCTCATCTTGAAGTTCCATTATGATATCCAAAATTTTCAGGCTTCTTAGAAATTGTCCAGTGCATTTTTTTGGTCTGAATCATCCCTTCTTAAGAAACAGCTGTTGAAATTGAAATCTTTTATCATTGTAAATGTTTTCATGTAGCGTGTGTGTGTGCGTGTTTGTGTGTGTTGTAGGGTGTCCGAGACCTGTTGAAAGCTGTACTGGATAAAATTCAAACCATTCCCACCACTGTCAGCTCAGCTATAGTCCAGCAGCTTCTGGCTGCCAGAGAGGTATTTTTTTTGTTTTGTGTATTGTTGTTCAGTTATAAAGTGTATTTATTTGTGATTACTTTATATTTTTTCTTTCCTCTATGAGTAATTATCTGTAAGCATACCAATTTGTCATTTTCATTTTTCACTCTGCGTGTTTTCCAGGTGGTTGAGTATATCCTGGACAGAAATGCTTGCCTGCTGCCAGCCTACTTTTCTATCACAGAAATCAGAAAACTGTATCCAGAGGGACAGCTGTCACACTGGGTAAGTGTGGGTTTCTTGTGTGTGTGAGTGTGCTGCTATGTCATGTGTATCTTACTCTTTACGTTTTATCTTCTCTTCTAACTGTCCTTGTTTTCTCTCTGTCTTTTTCTGTCTGTGTTTATAGATCCTTGGCAGTTTGATATCAGACTTTGTGGACAGTTTCAGACCCACAGCCAGAATCAACTCCATCTGTGGTAAGAGATGCATCAACAGTAACCAACTTACACAATATTGATCAAAGAGATATGAAGTTTTCAGAGTTTTATTGTTCTCTGAAGTTCCTGTTTTTGGCCAAAAGCTTCTTTTCTTCACACTTTGCTGAAGCTTTAATGAAGTCCATTCCTTTTTTAAACCAGAATTTAAACTGAAGGGGAAAATGGAAATGTGATCTGAAGGGGTAAAACAGTAAAAAATTTTTATAAATACTCAAATATAGATGTAGGCAGTTTCTATTGCCTTGGTTCCCAACATGGGGGCCACAACCCCAGCTATGCCTCGCCAAAGCTTCACAGGGTGGCACAGGTTGAGTCCTTGATTTTAAGAGGTTTTTTTTTTTTTTTTAAGGTATACAGCCCTTTTTTTCAGCATTTCCTTCATTTCCAAGAAGAAAACTAAATGGAATTGTTATTTCTGACGTTTATATTATTATTTGAGATATAAACAGAGAAAAATCTCACAGGACAGGGCATGGTGGAGACCTGAACACAAGCTATATTCACAGCAGCTCCAGTCTCTGCTGAACAGCCTCATCCTGCATTAGAAAAGTACACTATTAAATCAACCAAAGAGCTAAGAGAACAATGGCCAAGCATTAGGGAGACAAAAACATTGGATTTGTCAAAAAAAAGAAGCCTATTAAGTATGTATGATTGTTTAAAAAAAAAAAAGTTTTATAAAAGGTTGCTAAAAATATCAGGAAAACTCAGTTCTCATATGCCACATTGCGTTCCACAGATTTATGAGGTGCATACTTATGAAAAGTATATAATACAACTCGTATATGTGCAGTGTTCTTATTTAGTCATTTCATGTGTGAATGTGTGTGTCCACAGGTCGATGCAGCTTGTTACCAGTGGTGAATAACAGTGGAGCCATCTGTAACTCCTGGAAATTAGATCCCACTACTCTCCGCTTCCCGCTGATAGGCCAGCTGCCATTTGACAAGGTAATATATTAATGTATATTCACTACACAAGCATTTACACACACACACAGACACAAAAGCATAACTTGTATGTTTTTTGTGATGTAGGACCTGTTTGAGCCGCAGACGGGCTTACTGCGCTATGTGTTAGAACAGCCATATTCCAGAGAAATGGTGTGCAACATGTTAGGACTCAACAAACAGGTATGACGGTCTCTTCTTCTGCTTTTGCTCATTTGCTTCTGTACCAGGCACTCCACCTGCCCTCACTTCTCCTGTCCCTGACTCTCTCCTTTTCTTTTTGATTTTTGCCACCCCACTCTCTCTGCTCCTCGTCTGTTGTCTGTCTTTCCTTATTGACTTACTCCTCTACCTCTTCCTGTTCATGTCTTAGTTTGTCCTCTTTGTTATTCTGCTCTTGCTGTTTGTTTAGTTCATCTTTACTTGCCCCTTTCCTCCTTAGTTCTCTCTTTGATAACGTTTTATTTGAAGGGATGTGCATACAACTATCGTTACACTGTCATGACCATGAAGAAATCTTTATGAATGTTTATGCCTGTTGACATTAAGTGTCATTCGGTCAGTTTTGTGACTTTTAATGCAAAGCTGACATTGTTTGAGATGTTGTTGTTTTGACAACTTTACATTAACCAATACAACACAACCTGTCAGTGTCTTTGTTATTACAACTTGACATGATCAAACTTAAAGAAACTGTTTAGCTTTATGTGTTAACGTTACATTAAACTGTCATATGTGGTTGGATTTGACACTGGCCATCATGAGGCATTATAACTGTGTGATGAATATTTTCCTTGACCTCAAGTAAAGTGATACATTTTGGACTAGTTATAAAGTTGTCATTAAGTTTTATTACACTGCTTTTGTAATGTCGATAGCAGTTAGCCTACTTTAGCAACAAGTAAACTAGCTAATAGCTGTCTGTCCATCAAGCAACTCCAACTTTCAAAATCTTTATAAGTCCAAAATTGACCGCTTTACTTGATGTCAAGGTAAATATTCATAACACACCTATAATGATGTCATGACCATTAATGTCATGTTAAAACATAAGTTTGATAATGTCAAGTTGTCATGAGATTGACAGGTTAGGTTGTTAGAAGAAGGACCCCTCAAACAATGTCAACTTTGCATTATAATTGACATAACTGACTGAATGACACCTAATGACAACAGTCATAAACACTCATAAAGACGGCTTCATGTTCATGACAGGTGACATGACATGACAGTGTAATGACAGTCTTATACACACCCCTTCAAATAAAGGGTTGCCCTTTCTTTTTTTATTTCTTGTTTCTGCCCCCTCATGTTTTTCCTCTTTCGACACCCCTCTCTTCCCTTGTTGCCCTGGTAACACAGCTATATGAGACCATATGGAAAGCAAGCTGATGCTGTGAGCTTGACCCATAATGCACTGGTGTTAGTTTTCCCTGTTGGGTTCATGCAGTTTCAACTCAGCCCAGCTCACTGAGCACCACAGACGCAGTATGACCACCAGCTCTTATTGTGTGTTCACAGTTTGTTGCTACACTGGCCAGAGCTCTGATTAACCCAGAATCCCGCTTGTCTGTTTGAATTGGCTGAGTTGATGCTAACTGTTCTGAACGGACAGCGAACAACCTAGCTCCTTAGTCACCACTTTCTCTCTCTCTGTCTCTGCTTTTTTTCCCCTCTCCGTTTCTTTCTCCTTCTTTCTTTGTTTCTCCCTCTTCTTCTCTCTTTTTTGTCCTCTGGTTGTGTGTTGTGTTTGTCTGTCTCTCTGCCATGCGCTCTCTAGACTCTGAACATTGCCCAGGTATGTCGTTGTTCCTCCTCCTGGTCGCCCGACCTTCCAACTAACCAGCCCATTGGACGCTTAGCTTTTTAGGCACGCTGATGTCATAGAAATGGGAAACTGGACAAAAGAAAAGAAAAGAACATTTGAGATGGAGTAAAGAGAAATGCTACAGAGCTTGAGATGGTCACAGCAGGGCTTCATAGAGATATATTTAGTAGAAAGAGACAGACGTCGTCAAATAAATACTGAACAGGTACACAGACAAGCAGGTAAATGGAGTATGATGGAAAAGGCAGGCTGTTTACGGATCATTAACCACGGATGATTGTTCAGCTAACAGCTGGGTGTGCAAGTAAATAGTTTCCTGTACTACCTTATTCTTGCTTTCAATAAAGCAGAGTAAGTGCAGTAGCAATAAAATGTATTTTATTGCTACAGATGGCCAATATTTTCTGTTAACGTTCAGTATCTTTATATTAGATCATATTATAAATATTATAGCTCCATAAAAAGTTATCCCAAACAAAATGGAAATCTTGGCCCATTATAGTAGTGCAGGCTTTTTTTTTTTTAAATAAATGAAGACAAGCCTTTAGTCATAACTAAGTGGTCACCACTAATGCCCATAATGAGGGAATAGTCAGTCCTGAACTTAAGACCGGCATCATTGAGCGCCAAGGCTGCAGCCCCTTTCTGGGGCAAGATTCATGCTTTCATGTAACGACAGAAACAAGTTGTTGTGTATTAGGTTGCAAAACAGATAAGTATCCAAATCCATCATGTTCTCTGGTTCCTCATCCTTCCTGGCAAAGAAAGGGATCTCAAGAGGAAAGCAGTAAAAAATTATATGCCTCCAGAAAACAAGTCTGTGTTAGTGTGACAGAAAATATGAATTTGCTTGTGTCACTTAAATTATGCCAAATAGGAAACTAGAAACAGCTGTTTTAATAACCAAAGCTATCACAATGAGATTTGAGGCACATAAAATACATGAATATGAATGGACAGTTACACTGATAGTAGAAGAGAGGGAGGCTGCTGGAATACAGTTATAGAGTGAAATATAGCAGCATCCACTATTGTCTGTAACTAAATCTAGATTTGTGCAACAAATGGAATTGGTTTTATGTTAATGCCTAATACACATCCTTCACACTGTTCTTATGTATATTTGCAGTGCTGTTGCCACTGCCTAATTTCTATACATCAATCGTCAGATTTTATTTTGCAACCTGGGTTTGTACTTAATTAAACTGAGCAAACTGATACCAACCAGACTGAGACCGTTAGATTTTCTACCCAGCATTGTTTGTCATCAGAAAACAGTGTATTCATTAGCAGCCATTAGATCCAGTCTGTAGTTCCAGTGCACAAGCTCACATGAAGTGTTTCTGATTTTTTACCCTGCTGTTGACATTTCAAGTCCTGCTGCACTGCATGTGTGAATGTAGTCTGGTCCTTGCCTGTTGTTAGCGAGGTCCTCTCGTGTCTGACCTTTATGCTGCTTTCTGTTGTGCTGACCTGGGCAAAACTACTCAATTTTGACGAAATAGTAGTCTTAGTAGTCTAAAGCATAGTGGCAGAGAATTTGTCAGGCCACCACAAGCAACAGAACTGAGCAGGTGCACTGCAATAGCCAGTGTATCAGGAAGTCTACAGGTCAATATATCATGATCTCTGTATTTAATTTTAGGTTGGCATTGTCACTTGGTGGCTCTTAATGATTTTCTGTTTGTCATGTCTTCTGCTTTCAGTCTAAACTAACGTTTGATGCTGCAGTACATTAGTAATCCTTATTCCTTTGCAACTTGTGCCATCCAGTCCATTAATTGCATATGCAAAAATGATAATTGTTTCTTAAGTTAGTGGCTTATAATTTGCAATGTTCATGCTCTGCTAACTTAACTTTTCATTCCTGTATGAAGTTAATTATTGTTCATAGTCCCTCCAGGTTAGAGATGGAGTGATATTTTTGTAATTAAAAAGTTCCAAGCTTGGACAGCACTGTACAGATTTAAACTGCATGAGCACAGGCAGCCTCAGAAATAGAAGACATGGCAAAGTGAGGATTTGCTCCTTAAGCTTATCTTTTCTTTTTCTTTATTTAATCAGTGTTTTGCCCAGGTTGGCTGAGTGATTCTCATTGGCTGTCTCACTGGATCTCTGACCTGTGTTGTGTGATGTTCACTGGTTTATGATGCGCGCGTTTGATGGCTTCTTGTTTTGTTTTGTTTTCCTCCAGTTTGTTAGTCTAGCATTGTAGTTTTTGATCAATGGTACAGATGCAAAACAAACTGCAAGCAAACATTATTGTAAAGAAGCATTTCAAGCCACGATGCTCAGTCACCTCTTTAGCAAACAGTCTTACACTTGGTACAGTTTCAGGTTTTCTTGGGATTTTTGTTTATTTTCAGCTGTTCAGACTCAAATTAACATTTCACCCACCCACCCACACTCAAAAATAAATCCAAGATTTTGCACTGACTCATAGAGTTTGACCTAGATGACAGAATCATAAAAGATAACGTTTAACTCTATGACCAATATATATTCTTTATATTTAGTCTGAAAGGCTGAAATTAACTGTCAGTGGCAGATAAATGACATGCTTACTTGTTTAACAATTACTGATTGTGATAGTTATCAGTTATCGGTGGCGGATCGATACTCTTTTTATTTGAAAGATGTGGGTTGAGAGACAGTTGCATTGTTTTCCAATTTATTGCGATGAAAATTACCTTAAAATGTATTCACTCTAGAAACACATGAGTATGGCACTGGTTGAGTTGTTGGCATGTAGGTATAAACCTCGATTCCAAAAAAGTTAGGATGCTGTGCAAAACGTTGATATAAACCAAATGCAATGATTTTCAAATCCTTTTCCACTAGTATTCAGTTGAATACAGTACAAAGACAAGATATTTCATGTTCAGACTGATAAACATTATTGTTTTTTGTACATATACACTGATTCTGAGTTTGATGCCTGCAAAAAATTGGAACAAAGCATCACAAGACTGGGAAGGTTGTGGAACACTAAAAAAAAAAAACCTGTTTTGGTACACAGGTAAACAGGTTAATTGGTAACAGATAATAATATCATGATGGGGGAGGGGGGCAACAAGTTGTGGGCATCAAATTCAGAATGAGTGTATATTTAAAAAATACAATCAAGTGAATCTGTTTGAACATAAAATAGCTTGTGTTTGTACTGTTTCAGTTGAAAATTTGTCATAAAATATTTGCAAATAATTGCATTACGTTTTTACTGACATTTTACTCAGAATCCCAACTTTTTTGAATGAAGGTTGGTATGTTTCTAGGTGGATAGCCCGGCCAGTGGTATGGTGTGACTGTTTCTCGGTTTGGGATGTAACAGGGTCAGCCAATGGGCTGATTTCTTTGTACAGTAGACAGAACATATGCCCGTGGATCCTTCTTTCTTTCTCTCTCTTTTTCTTTGTTTTTCTCTTGCCTTCTCTTTTTCTGTGTGAGCATGTGTGTGCGCCTGAGTGTGTTTGGTGGCAGAGGAAGAGAAGTGACGGTCAGCCTCGCAGCTCCTCTTCTTCTTCCCAATCAAACCACCTCCCCACCTTCCCAAACCTGTTAGCCTGCATGTAGGAACGCGTTGCACCGTTTGGTTTGGTTTGTTGTTTAGTGCTGTGCTGTGCTGTTCTGTGTCATATTGTTTTGCTCTGTGCTGTGCTGTGCTGTTCCTTGCTATGTAGTGTGAAAAAGGTGGGATCCACACTCCTCCTGCTCTGTCACCGATGGGTGAAGTTAGGAAAATGTCAGTATTAGTACTTTTATATTTCCAAATCTTTGAAAAAGACCAGCAGTGTCTTGTTTTTATTGCTTAACACAGTCATCCACATGATGTTGTTAACCTGCCTTCCCTGCCATTTTTCTGACTGTCTCATGATTCCCTTACCTCCTTCCCTCTCGCCTCCTCTTTTTCATCAAAAGTCCCTCATATATCATATGAAAGACTCAACACTGTTGGTGCAGGCAGCCCAGTGAGGTTCACATATTATTTAGGCCAAGTTCCACATACAGATTCCTACATGATATGATAATTAACAAGACATCTGCTGAGGTCTGTTTTTTGTCAATGTTACAATATATTTGTGTTGACATTAGTTACATTATTTTTATTATGTTTAATTTCTTTATTTATAAGGTCAATGGAGTGCTGCAGGGATGCCACATTTCTTGTAGGCCAACTGCAAGCTAGCATTGCTCTGGTTCCCTCCACAAAAATGTAAAAAAAAGTTACTATTGGATTTTGGACGTTTTGCTCAGCAAGATAGTCGTATGACATAGGCATACATGCAGTTGCGGAAGTAAAAAGCTGATAGCAGGAAATAAACAAACTCCACCACAGTCGCATGACTTCAGCATCACCATGATGATGTTTAATGTCCATGACAGCCTCTGTAGTGTCGTTTAGCCGCTTCTTAGCAACAGCGTTTTTAAAACACATAAAAGCCTCCACAAGTGAGGCATTTACTGATGTATTTTATGTCATAGAACAACACGTTAAGATCTCACTTGTGTTAGCCACAGGCTTTATTTCACACATCTAACCAAAAACCCATTCAGAAAACCCACTGTCTTCGAAATAGGATGTTATTAATTCATCACAAATCATTAACTGATTAAAAATGCATTAATCAGTAATTAATCAATAGTCTGGAAATGGCCGTAATTGTGTCTCATTTGACTTTGTTTTGTTAAGCTGTGCCATTTGTTGAATAAGGAAACTTAAGCTTCAAATGAGAAGAAAAAGAATGTGTGTTTTGTATCTTATTAATTAACAAATAACAGAGGGAGCCAGAGGTGCAAAAGTGCTAACTCATTTCTGGGTTTTAGGACTCATTCCTGCAACACTCTTTGCATAATGACATCACTTGCCTTCTCTGTAACTGTGCTGGTGTCTCTTTACCTACAGTCCTTTGGCAGGATATTCATTACTTGTCTGGATTAGCTTGTGAGTTCAGTTCAGCTAATCGATTGCCATATCTTGAGTCTCAAATATCATATCTACCCCCAAGCATATAAACCTTATTTTGGTTCACTCACTTCATGTAAAAACTTAATGCAAACTTTAGTTAACTCCGTCCAAATTACAACGAGGCAAATTACTAGAGCACTGTGGACACTAAAGTTTAGCACCTGTTCCTACATACTAACATCACAGAAAAATGACCTTTGTAGCATTTGAAGATAAAAGTAAAGGGGCCAGAGGAATGTTTACCCCACTGACAGAGGCAGGAAGGAGATGCAGTCCTGCATGCAAGGGATGGGGAAAGGTTTACAAGTCAATTTTTAATGTTGTTGGAGCATCAATTAACATAACAATGTGAATGTGAAGTATTTTAATGACAGTCTTGTCCTCGTTCTCTCCCTCCCTCTGTCTTTCTTCTCCCGTCCTTTCCCTCTGTCACACATTTCCCTCACTCCTTCTCTTTCTCTCTCCTTGACGTCTTTCCCTCCCTTTTCTCTGTTTAACTTCTCACTCCTGTCCACTATTTTCTTTATCCTTTAACACTCCCCTCCTGCCCTGCCAGCATAAGCAGCGTTGCCCGGTGCTAGAGGAGCAGCTGGTGGACCTCGTGGTGTACGCCATGGAGCGGTCCGAGACCGAGGAACACTTTGATGCAGATATCGGAGGAACCAGCCAGTTGCTGTGGCAGCACCTCTCCTCCCAGCTCATCTTCTTTGTGTTGTTTCAGTTCGCAAGCTTCCCGCACATGGTGTTGTCGTTACATCAGAAGGTAAGGGGAGGGAGCGAGCAGAAGAAAGAGTTACAAATTTCCTCAAATAATGGGTCTTTGGATTTTGATTTGATTTGATTATAGGCAATATTCCTAAATATATTTATAAGATACAACATATCATTTCACATCATCATATCACTTTCATAAAGGTGGTGAACTGTGAAAACATTTATACTTTATTTCTCCCTGACAATGTAGTGTTCAGAAAACAGGGGGAAAAAACTAGAAAATTGAATCATGAACAGTCATTAAAGTGGGAAAAGACATATTGTATGCACAAACCTCTGCCAAAAGGAGTAAGTCAGTGCTAGATCTCTAGTGTATGTGGCTCCTGGAAAATGTAGTTAAAAACTAAATGAGCAAAATTTACAAAGCAAATGCAAATCTGGATGTACGGGTGTGTATTATAAAAGTGATATCAACTGATGTGACCCTTGTTGCTCTCTTTCTCTCTCTCTCTCCCACTCTCTCTCTCTCTCTCTCTCTCTCTCTCTCTCTCTCTCTCTCTCTCTCTGTCTCTCTCTCTCTCTCCCTAGCTTGCAGGTAGAGGCCTCATTAAAGGGAGAGACCACCTCATGTGGGTGTTGCTGCAGTTCATATCAGGAAGCATTCAGAAGAACGCCTTAGCTGACTTCCTGCCTGTCATGAAGCTGTTTGACCTGCTTTACCCAGAAAAAGAGGTACACATCTGCCAAGAAATTATTTTGATATGCTATCATTATTACTAGTGCCCCATTTTATTTCATTATTTCTTGTCTTTGCGACTGTATATTTGACTATTTATTGACAGCATCAGATTTGTCATATTTTTCTTTCCCACTCCAGTGTATTCCAGTTCCAGACATCAACAAGCCCCAGTCGACTCATTCCTTTGCCATGACGTGCATCTGGATCCACCTGAACCGCAAAGCTCAGAACGACAACTCCAAACTTCAGATACCCATACCACACTCTCTGAAACTACACCATGAGTACGTATCTTTAAAATACTAGACCCTGAAATTTTAGGTCAATAAATACTTTATAACTGTACCTCCACATGTGCGTGCCTCTAAATAACTGTACACTGAAATACTGCACCCAGTTAATAGTAAAATCAAACTATTGTGCTTTTCTCCCTCCCATCTGTTAGGTTTCTCCAGCAGTCGCTGCGTAACAAGACTCTGGGCATGTCCGATTACAAGATCGCTCTGCTGTGTAACGCCTACAGCACAAACTCGGAGTGCTTCACTCTGCCGATGGGCGTCCTGGTGGAAACCATCTATGGAAACGGAACCATGAGGATCAACCTACCTGGCACCAACTGTGTGGCATCAGGATCTGTCACCCCGCTGCCCATGAACCTGCTGGATTCACTCACAGTGCACGCAAAAATGAGGTAGAGGAAAGCAAAGGATGTACAGATGAACTCATGGCAAAAGAGCAAAATTAAGTGTTTTGTTTAAGAAATAATACATAGATGACATGAAGAAGGATAGACTATGAATTATTATTATATAATTATTGTCTCTTTAACCCCTCTTTCTGCCTGCCTCCAGTCTGATCCACAGCATTGCCACACGGGTAATAAAGCTGGCTCATGCCAAATCCAGCAATGCCCTTGCCCCTGCACTGGTGGAAACATACAGCAGACTGTTGGTCTATATGGAGATCGAGTCACTGGGCATCAAAGGATTCATCAGTGAGTTATAGAAACATTTAAATTCAAAGCACAAGGTATAATTTGCATACCTTGTTTCAGTATCATATCATTATGTTCCATTAAGAATAATTGTTGACTGTCCGTTTTTAACATTAGCACACATGTACATACTGTATACACTCAGAAACACAGGTTTTACACAAAGATGTGCAGATTATCAGCTAGTGTGAGGACAGGAAAGCAAGGAAAAGAATTGATTTACCACAATATCTTATTTTTACAGTATACATTTAGACGTCATAGCTTTTAACAGTCACTGAACTTAATATAAAACCAAATTTACAAGGCCTCTCTAAAGTCATGCTCCAGCTACAAAACAGTAGTCAAACAACAAATCTGTGGGGAAAAAAATCTAAATCTAAAAGCCTGTGTATTATTTGTTATAAGCTCAGGTAGAAATAATATATATATACAGTAGATGCTGATCATGCCCCCAGTTTGGAAAAGCAGAGAGGAATACCAGCACAGAAGCTAAGCAAGCTAAGGTCCACCTATAAAAGTCTATCAGTTTAAGTATACACTATATGTAAAATATTTTCATTGTTTTACTTTGCTGTCAGACAGCCCTGTCTGGAAAACTGCTGTTAAACTATGATATCAGTATTTTAACCTCGCACAACACAGGAGTTGCCGGTGTACCTGTGTCGACCACCACTGACTGTTGGTAATGCCCTGACTATCAAGAAGTACCTCATACAACCCCACATCAAATAATCCAATCTATCCTTTTAAGGAGGGAGCAGGATAACCTCAGTTATCCCATCAGGTTTCTAATGCTTCATCCTTGTATAATTATCATTGTGAGTATGATTGAGAAACAAAATAAAATCCAATCCCATCTTTATGATTGAACTGGGACGTTTTCAGAATTTATAACTCTGTTTTATAACTCTTCTAGCATCTCCTCTCCCAGTATACATTCTGCCCAAATTACATTCTGCCATCGCTGCTCGTCCACTGGGTTGCATTTTGAGCAGACTGACTGAGAACATTTATGTTAAACATTATACGTCTCTACAGGGCAGCGAACACGTGTTGAATAATGTGATTCTCTCCATCTTTGCAGGCCAGTTGCTGCCAAACGTGTTTAAGTCTCACGCGTGGGGAATCCTTCACACGTTACTGGAGATGTTCAGCTACAGGATGCACCACATCCAGCCACACTACAGAGTCCAGCTGCTGAGTCATCTGCACAGTCTGGCTGCTGTACCCCAGACCAACCAGAACCAGCTGCATCTCTGGTAATGTGGACGCACACAGTCACATGTATTAGTAAGCTGTTGTATAAAACTACACATGTGTTGTTTCAATTATTGTGTCCACCTCCTCTGAAGGAAATTCAAAACAGAGAAAGAAATCAGCAGGGTGATAATGGTCTATCTTGCTGTCTTTGTGTGTCCTCCTCAGTGTTGAGAGCACAGCTCTGCGGTTGATCACAGCCTTGGGGAGTTCGGAGGTGCAGCCCCAGTTCACACGCTTCCTCAACGATCCCAAGACGGTTCTGTCAGCAGAGTCTGAGGAGCTGAACCGAGCCTTGATCCTCACCCTGGCCAGAGCCACACATGTCACTGGTACCACTCACTCTGGATTTACCTCTTTACATCTTTCTTTTCTTGGGGACAATGGGGACAACAATTTTTGAAACTGATCCAATATTGAGGGACAGCGCTGCAGCCATCAGCCTGCAATGTAATCCTTATAGGCAGTTGTGAACCATCAAAGTTCACTAGAAGTGGCCTGTTTTTGCCATTGTGTCTCACAACATTATGGAAAGGATCCCCACAGAGGTAAACCTTTTAGTAAAAGAGTAAGAACTCTGCTTCTCTGATGTCTGAACTTCCTCTTGCATCTAAGTGTGCTGTGAATGAAGTGTTTATTTCAACCAAACGAGTTGGTGATTGTTTGAACAGTGGAAAGACAAACCAAGCTGCAAAGTGTGTATTACAATCATAAAATTACTGTTTCTGTAAATGGAGTCTGGTGAGTTTGTCAAGAGCTATAAAATGGATGTTTCTGAAAAAAACAAAAAGCAATAAAGTCTATCTCTGTAGCGATCCTTTCCATAATGTTCTCAGACACTTAGAATATCAGTCCAAGCCTGTCAGTGGTAAAATAAGCACTTTCAGTGGACGCACTTTGATAGGATGAAATTGCTCCATAAATTAGGTTGCAGCCTGTTTTGCTGCTGATGGCTACAGCTGTCTCGCTCAATAAATGTAAAAATTTGTTGTCTCCATTAGGCACTTCGGCACAAAAACTACACCACCAAAAAACATACCAAAGTTATCCATCAATTCTATATTTTTTAAGTTGCCTGCTTTGTGTCTTTGTAGATTTTTTCACAGGGTCTGACTCAATTCATGGGACTTGGTGCAAAGACATCCTGCAGACCATCATGAACTTCACGCCTCATAACTGGGCCTCTCACACACTGTCCTGCTTCCCTGCTCCTCTACAGGTGCACTGTGGTCACTGAATGTCACTGACAAATTCAAATGTCATTTTATTTTATATCTCAATTCATATGCATTCATCCTGTTGTAATGAACCCCCCTTCTCCTCTGCCTCTCTTCTTCTCAGGCGTTCTTCAAACAGAACAACGTTCCTCAGGAGTCTCGATTCAACCTGAAGAAGAACGTGGAAGAGGAGTACAGGAAGTGGAAGTCCATGGCCAATGAGAATGACATCATCACCCACTTCTCCATGCAGGGTTCACCGCCGCTGTTCCTGTGTCTGCTGTGGAAGATGCTGCTGGAGACGGACCACATCAACCAGATCGGCTTCAGGTTTGGTGACATCTTTCATAATTACAACTTTATCTCATAATTATGTTTTTTTTTTAAATATAATTATATATATTTTTATACCAATTATGGGTTTTTATCAAACAATTATTTTTTTTATGTAATCATAACTTTTCATCTCATAATTATGACTCACCTTTTTTTTGTTTACTGGTGGAAATGGGCGCCCATACATCGTACAAATAGTGCCTACAAAAACTTTTTCATGTGTTATCTTTGAACACCAGTGAAAGTAATTAGGTTTGATGTTAATGAACAGAAAAACGTTTTTAAATGTTAAATTAAAAAACAAATCTCTGTGAATTGACTTACAGATGGATTTTTCCCCGACATAGAGCTGAGTGTGTTTAGATGAAGCCTGTGTTAATGATGCATCTCACCACTGATGTTATGGCATTTTAATTTTACACTAATTGGCCTGAGGTGGGAGATTTCTTAAGTCTCTTAGTAACATCTGTAGCTAATTGGTCCAGTGGGAGCATGCATTGTGTTTGTGGGATGATGAGCGAACTGTAGCCTGATTGTTGTGTCCCTCAGGGTCTTGGAGCGCATCGGGGCCCGTGCGCTGGTGGCTCATGTGCGAACGTTTGCAGACTTCCTCGTCTACGAGTTCTCGACGTCAGCCGGCGGACAGCAGCTCAACAAGTGCATCGAAATACTGAACGACATGGTGTGGAAATACAACATCGTCACCCTGGACAGACTCATCCTATGTCTGGTGAGGAGAAACTTACGCGCAGAGAAATACATCTACTGTACAATAAGATCTGTGTGGTTTACGTGTCTTCTCTCCTCATTTTCCAGGCGATGCGGAGCCATGAGGGTAACGAGGCTCAGGTTTGCTACTTTATTATCCAGCTGCTGCTGCTAAAGCCCAATGACTTCAGGAACCGAGTCAATGATTTTGTGAAGGAGAACGCTCCTGAGCACTGGCTGCAGAGCGACTGGCACAACAAGCACATGAGCTACCACAAGGTAACAAAAAGTCAATCACATCTCCACCACAGGACATCCATCAGACACAGACAACACCTCAGTTTAAAACAGTGAAATGAAAAGAGAAACGCAGGTCTGCAGATAGAACATTTGGTAGATTTTAATGTCTGTTGTTCCTTTACACAGAAATACCCAGAGAAGCTGTACTTTGAGGGCCTCGCAGACCAAGTCAACCCTCCCATGCAGCTCCAGCCTCAGTACCTGCCAATCTACTTCGGCAACGTGTGCCTGCGCTTCCTGCCCGTCTTTGACATCGTCATCCACCGCTTCCTGGAGCTTCTTCCTGTCTCCAAGTCTCTGGAAACGCTGCTTGATCATCTGGGAGGCTTGTACAAGTTCCATGGTGAGTTAGACTGTGTGGAAGAAAGAGGGAGCAGGTTTAGAATGAGAAATAGAGGAAGAAGGGTCATCTCCTGGGATGTGAATGAAATGTGAAGGCCATTATTTGTGCTCACTGATGCGTGTTTACCGCTCTATTTTTGTTTAGACCGCCCAGTCACTTACCTGTACAACACGCTTCACTACTACGAGCGACATCTGAGAGACAGAACCAATCTGAAGAGAAAACTGGTGCATGCCATCATGTCTTCACTGAAGGTAGGCAGACTGAGATGAGAAACGTATGTGTGTGTGTGTGTGTGTGTGTGTGGGGTGGGTGTGTGTGTGTGGGAGAGAGAGAGAGAATATGTGAGTGACCACTGGGGCTGGAGTGATTGTCCGTGCCAGCAGCTAATCTTGCATAGTACTGGTCCTATCATCCTAATATTTTTTGTGCACATTTTCATGATGGTTGTGATTCACAATTTTAAAAAAAAATCTATTTGACTGCCAGTGTGTTTCATACAGACTCCTCCCTCCTCTTAACTGGCCGGTAGGGGCTGCAAGTCATCAACAACTGCTATGCTAAAAACAAGGCTTACCACATTTTAGCCCTTTGTCATGGCTCAAAAACTGACATCCATAGAAAAGTTTTGTTTCATCTTCAAACTGGAAACGTTGCAGATTAATTCCATACCTGATATGTATTGATCCACTAACATTAGGGACAATATGAGATGAATAAATTCCTGCTTTGTTAGTATTTTCACCAGTATTTTCTGCTATGCTTCTGCATAGTCGCCATATTGGAACATTCTGTTAGTAAAGAAATGAGAGATGCAGACTGTACGACAAAATCAACTGTAACTCGTGTAATTTTGAACAGATTTTCATGATTGTTAGAGACCTGAAAAAAGTTTTTTGTTTGGATTTCAGCTTTTGTGACTTTCTCTAAAAATGTGGATTTCTATATCTATTATGTTGTTGTAAAGCAGTCTGGTTGCATGTAATGTTCTAAATAAATAACAAAATGTTCAAAATAAATTACAATGTTTAAATTGAGGAGTTTCCCGTTTCCCTATTAGGTTTATACAGTTTGGTGAACCCAGGATTCTCAGTTACAATATCATTACACCGTTGCACTGTTCTATATATTACTATACAAAATAATGTTATTAAAACTTAATCTCTGCTGCTTGCATCTGGCAATTGTGGTGGCATTGCAGAAAGTGCTTCACCATCTGTTGCCTGACGGAGATCTGTACTCTGCTGAGTGTCGTCTTGTAATATTTACAGTGTTTCTTTTGTTTGTGTTTTAACAGGACAACCGCACACCAGGTTGGTGCCTCAGTGAAACCTATCTGAAGTTTGGCATGAACCCACGAGAGGACAACGTGTGGAACCCCGATGACACCTACTACTGCAAGCTGATTGGACGCCTGGTGGACAATATCCTCTATTAATCAGTCTGTGTTGGCAGATGGATCTATCACTGCTGTCTCTAACTGACACTGGTACTAGCTGATAAAAAGTCATGGGCCTCTGGAGTATCTGAATAATAGATTTACTTTACTGCCATGACTTCTTGTCTCCCTTAATGCCTCTTTGCTTTAAGGGCAGATTGTAATTACTTTTACATCTGCGGTTACTTTAATTTAAGGTTGTTTTATTGCAGCCAGTGTAGCTGTTACAACAGAGAGGAGTTATTGAAAACAAGATTCAAGTGTCTCTTGGTGGGTATATGAGTATAAAGACGTAATTAAAACAGAGGCACATCACACATTCATGGCCCTCTTGAACATCGTCTGCTCCTTCAGTGTCCTTAAGGCGTCCTTAACTCTGTCTCACCCATGGCTGGTAAGTCACCAGGTCCCTTCCCCAACTGTGACTGGAGGTTCAACGAGTTCCCCAACCCTGCGGCCCACGCCCTGCACGTCACCTGTGTGGAGCTGATGGCTTTGGCTGTGCCGGGAAAAGATGTCGGCAACGCTCTGCTCAATGTTGTGTTGAAGAGGTACAATTGACAAACACCGTGTCATCTTTAGACAGTTAAAAGGTGACTTTAGTAATTTTCAACCTGGACTCTATTTTCCCATTTTTTGTGTCCAAGTGACTAAAGGAGACAATATTTTTAATTGGTCCAGTATGCTCTCAGTCAAAGTATGTCCACTAAAAGTACTCATATATTTCACTGACACGCTCTGATTGTTATTCTAAGTGTCTGACGACATCTCCTATGGAGATAGCCATAGCCATGGAGATAGTACAAAAATATCCCGCAACTCACCAGAAGTGTGCGACAGTGCTTGCGTCTGCTGAGATCCCACCCTTCCACCGTACCTTCTTATTTTTCCCCATTACCTTGCTGTATTCAAGACTCTTAACCAACCCAAAGCAACTGTATCTTGACATCCTGGGAAAGAGAGTCAACAATCAACTATGTTTCTGGTGTGTTTACAAATGGCAGCTGACAAATTCTACTGATTATACCTTTAAGGAAAAGTCCATAATGTTGTCAGACACTGAGACTCACTCTGAGCCTGTCAGTAGCAAAAACAAGCAGTTTCAGTGGACATCCTTTGACGGTACATTGTTCCCAGGAGGGATTACATTGCAGCTCAATTTTGCTTCTGCCAGCTGCAGCGATCCCCCTTAACACTGGACCAATTTCAAAAATTGTTGTCCCAATTAGACACTTTGACACAAAAACATGGGAAAATTGGGTCCAGGTTGAAAAATACTGAAGTTACCCTCTAATGGCCCTGACCGGTCGATCATCATTTTTGTCATGATAAAGATGATTTTGAGCATTTTGGTGGTAGTGTGTCTTTAATCATATTTTTGGATGTGTGTACTGGTGATGTAAGAGTTTGAATTATTGATGAGTCAGACCATGTTTTCTTTCACCTTTTAGCCAGCCTCTGGTTCCCAGAGAGAACATCACGGCTTGGATGAATGCCATCGGACTTGTGATAACCGCACTCCCTGTAAGACAAACAGTCACAAAAGACCATCACAGGCCATCACTGTTTCATGAATTCACATCGAGTTTGTTCACCATCAACGCCTCCACCTCTTCCCTTCCAGGAGCCGTACTGGATCGTCCTCCACGACCGCATTGTGTCTGTGATCAGCTCTCCGGCACTGACGTCAGAAACGGAGTGGGCAGGCTATCCTTTCGCCTTGCTGGACTTCACAGCCTGCCACCAGAGCTACAGTGAAATGAACTGCAGTTATGTGCTAGCATTAGCGCACGCCGTCTGGCACCACTCCTCCATCGGACAGCTGTCTCTGATTCCCAAGTAAGAAAATTGTCCTCAGGTTCAGTCTTATTTCTCGTTTGTCTCGCTCTTCATGTGTGTCTTTAAGCTCTATTGTCCACATCTCATTTATGTTTGTCCTGTTATCATAAATCTGTGTCTTTGTAGGTTCCTGTCAGAGACGCTGAAGCCTGTCGTCCAGACAGAGTTCCAGTTGCTCTACGTCTATCACCTGGTGGGGCCGTTCTTGCAGCGCTTCCAGCAGGAGAGGACACGATGCATGTTGGAGGTACACAGATGTTTGACCAGATTATTAGATGACAAATGCAACAAAATTATGCAAAATAATGTTCCCTTCACTTTAAGTTTAAATTGTTTGTTTTAAGCTTTATTTTTACAGGGCCTGTACACAATCTTGAACGTTTTGAAAAGGCTTGTTTTGAACAGTTTACATTTATTTATTTTAGAGCGCAACCAGTTGGACAGTATGGGTCTGATATGGGCATATCACAGATATATTGGTATCAGCATGTATGCGTTCATAGTAAGAATTTAACTGATAATGAAGGCTTCAAGAGTCTGGAAATTTTTTGTTTAGGTACCTTAAAAGTGCCTGAAGCTTTCCCTTAAAGAGCTGTACACACCCTGTGTTTACTTTTTTATCTTAATGTTTGTCGATTACAGATTTGTGTGGCCTTTTATGAGATGCTGCAAGTGGTGGACCAACACTGCCAACACCTCAGCTACATGGACCCAATCTGTGACTTCCTCTATCACATCAAATACATGTACACTGGAGACAGTGTGAAGGACCAGGTGAGACTGTCTTTTATCAAAATGGAAAATTAACCACAAACGGACGTAGACATAGACTGGAGGAGCCCTCCAGAAAGCATTGTTTCTGTCCCTGTTGCATTAACCCAGTGAGCTAAGCTAACATTAGCTCGGCAGGACAGAGCGTCACGTCAAGCCATGCTTTAAAAATTTGTGATCCTTCATACTTTCTTTTGCCAGTATGAACGTGAAATAAGTCTTAATTTGCATTCATAATGGTCTTAAGTCATAAATTTAACTTGTAACCGGCAGAAATCTGCATGCAAGATTTTAAAGCTTTTTTTAAACTACAGTAGACAGTAGCAAGATGACACAACAAAAGTACAAGGAAAAGCTAAAAATGGAGACGTATGGAGACCTTTGTCACCCAGACTTCAAGTAAGATGACATCTCTGAACCCACAGCTCCTCAGGAGACAGATTGCTGTTTTCGGTTTCCATTTTTAGTTTGATTCTGTCACCTCCTGCGCAGCCAGACAACTCCCCACCGGTGTCCAGACCTGACACCAGAGTTAATTAGAGGAGATGAAACTGTAGCTCCACTTTGTGCCCGAGGCTCAGACAAGTGTACTTAAATTGACTTTTCAAGTAATTAATTTGATAGACAAAACCATCATCATTAAACACAGAGAGTAGTCCTAATATGAGCTGTATGTGTTATATTTTGGCTGCTGTGGTTCAAAACAACTGGTGTTACATAAATTAATGTGATATGTGTTGACCCAGTAATTACACTGTACCGAAATTACTCAAGAGCTTCAGAAAATGAACTGTACAGGTCAGTTTAAACCCAAACAACGCAAAACAGAATCATGTTGTTTTGCCTAAACTCATCCAGTCTCTTTTACTCTGTTATCAACATAGTGCTGTGCACATCTGTGTAGTCATGTTTGTTCTTTGTTCGTCCTGTCCAAATTAGAGAGGCAAGCACAGTTGACTCATTCAAAAATAAACTCAAAACACATCTACAGTATTTGCACCAGCCTTCAACCTCACTTAGTTTTCCCTGTGTATTA
>JAJHUR010115346.1:704-17059 GCA_027495735.1 Lutjanus campechanus | reverse complement strand
TATTAGCAAAGATAAATCAGCATATTCATAAACATTTATTTTACACATTGACAAAAGGCTACCTAATTTGTGCAATCTTTGTGCAATCATGTGAGCTAGCTATCCTACTTAACAGTTTATTGTGACATAGCGGCCAATTAGCTGTATTATTATCTCATGTGTACAGACTCTTGTGAGCCATAAAGGATCCTTTTGTAACTTTATGAGACATACCCTCCACCTCAGAAACCCCTGGAAGACGTGCAGAGGGTGAGGCTGAAGCACCTATAACATTAGCCATGCCACAAATTAAAAATGCAAACCCTGTTTTAGTGCACTGTTTGACCATAATATGATGATGTTTCTTATTAGGCCAGCATGTTGAAAATGGACACAAGGAAGACAGAGAGGGACTCACATGCACTAACATGCACGCATGGCTGCAAAATGAAAGACAAAGAACAGATTGGATAAGAACCCACACAGAGGGAGTGTGACTTCATTATCTGCAGGACGCCATCACTTCACTGTATCTTTGCATGGAAAATAGTTGTTTGCTGACATGACAAGAGAATAAATGTCGTTTTTATAGGTCTAATGTGTCAGCCAGTCCAGTTAGTGCTTTTTTTTTAAGCTAATTTATACAGTGTTGGGTAGTTCAGTCAAGGCAATCCACTGCTGATGAGCTGATATGTTTTCATGTTAAATTTTGATCTGCAAAGTGAATAAGAAGAGCCTTGCAGTGCCAGTGCAAGGGAATAAGAAGCACAGTATGTCCCTGAGAAATACTGATATACAGAAATGTCTCATCTTTGGATTTACAAGAGAAGGTATTTGCTGTAAAGTTTGAGTGTTGAATGCATTATGGCTAGTACAACCTCGATTTTGAAAACTAATTTTCTATATTTCCTTACAGTTTTATTTTGCCATTACACTTTATAAACATGAAGGACTTATTTATTTATTTATTTATTTATTTATTTATTTATTTATACATTTATACATTTATTCATTATTTATTTCTGTATTTCTACATCAATGTGTGAGTAGATGGCCCTAATATCAGTCTGAAGCAAGACTGGTCAGCTTTAAAATTTACATTACCCAAGCTAGGAGGCTATGAGACCACCTAACTTATTAACATACAGACACAGAAATACAGAAATTCATAAATAAATAATAACTAACCCACTAACTAAATAACAAACTAAATAAATAAATAAGTGTAAAAATACTGACATAGCATTCATTACCTTCATTCTGTCATTGCCAAAATTGTTTTATTTTTAATTTATCTGTGTATTTAATTGTTTATTCTACATTTGTTATTTCATTTATACTTATGGCATTTTTGTATAAATATTCTGTGTTTTTTCTTTTCACATGTAGTACAATATCCAAGGGGAGATTAACATAAAACATAAAAATAGAAGTGACTTTGTCTCAGTGTCCAGTCTTATTCATGATGCATTAGAATCAACAGTGGAGATATAAAGTTAATGACACATAGACATTAAGACACCTATTAGTGATTGCAGAGTTGACATATTAATGCACTGGACATGATGTTAATACCAGACCTGAGACGGTCTGCAGAGAGTCTTCCGCTCCTGCAGGCTCCCTGTGGTGATTAGAAAAACACTTTGGTGGATATTACACCCTGTTATTCTATCCCTCTGCTGTCTCTGCCTGTTCTCTCTCTCTGCACACCATTAAAACAACATCTTTGGCCCAGGCTCACCGAGCATGACATCGGAAGTAAAGTTTAGTGGGGTACCCTCACCGTGACCCCCTCCTCCTCCCCATTCTTATGAATGAAAAGGTTTTGTTCTGTACATCAAAGGGAGGTCTTCTGTTTACACTGGCTTTTTCTTTCTGTGTATCCCTCGCTCAAGTTTTCCCCCGCAGTGTGAGCATGATGAGTTAGAGCCTCCTTGTAAGACTTGTAGGCCGTGATAACATCAGTACCCTTAATATGCATTTGTTTTCAGTCTTGAATTTAGATGATCCCCCATTGTTAAAGTCTCATGTCTGCACTGCTTTGTCTGTCTCTCCATCATAAGTCTGTCCTCCAGCTGCCTGGTTGTTTTCAAAGAGGAAGCATGTCTGTATGCAAAGGCTTTTAAATCTCAGGGGATGGTCACCTCACAGGAAATGTCACTGAAGAGTGTTAGCTGGATCCTGCCCTCATTATTCCTAAGGCCCTTATTGCAGATATAAGACAGTAAAATGGTGTAGGACAATGTGAGGAGGTAAATGAGGAGTGTTAATGGGGTTTTCTGTACATTAGTGAGTAGATGTGATATAGCGCAGAGGGTTTTCAGTGAGAGCATAATGTTTTAATTATTAACCAATCTCTTGATTTAGCAGAGGTCACAAGGAAAATTATCATCTGAATGTGAGCCATACTTTTTATAATTACTTTAGAGTTTTTGCTTCTCCTTATGTTAATTACATTTTCACTCGCAGTGTGAGGTTAAGTGGCTCTAAAATCTAGAAGTCATAGCTCCCATTTTCAGCTGTTAAACCTTCTTTCAGTTGTATTACAGTTTAAGAGTCCTTGGTTCTTGTGTGATTCCCATTTTTCAAAAATGCATAGCTACCCTTACAGAAGATTTGGTTGGGCACCTGGGGCCGTGTCACTGAAACTTCCTATCTTACATCTTCAGTTAAGACGGGAAGAGTCTAAGATAAGATTTTTTCCCAATTTGGTAGAGGCAAATTTAGGTTAGGAAATCCAAAATACTCAATCCAACATCGAATATCAGCTTTTCTTTTTTTTTTCTTTACCCAGCAACTAACACTACTTCTCTCATCTTCACGAGCTAAACAACTTTGTAACTGTTGTTTTTTAAATAATTGAATCATATTGAAACATACAGAAAATGGAGCAAAAACATTGATGTGCACTTAGCTTCAAGACAGAAGAGTTATTGGTGTTGAACATCTGTACAGAGATGGTCTTTTTGGGGAAATTTACAAAATAACATCTGGAGAGTCTAGAAGAGCCATAAGATTAAATTACTATATTTATATTTTAGCTGCTCGGCCACAGGTAGTCTCTACTATGCCTGCTCTATTGGTTGGCTTCATGCACCACTGAGCATCTCTCATAGGAGTGAACGGAGGCCTGCCTTCAGTGCTGCATCCAGTTCTCTATAGTACACCCATGGTCCTAACCGTAATTACCATGGACACCAAACAGTTAGGACAGGATTTGCAAGTAAAGAAGTTTTTGTAATATGGGGCCTGGTATGGAGGCCTCCTGAGAGTCTCCTTTTCCTGTCAGATGGTTTGAGTAGAACCAACTAGGAAGAGACCACAGAGGAAACCATGATTGGATCACATTGTTGCGCGAACTATAGTAGTTGCGTAACCCTCATAAGGAGACGGAGGAAGCGGGCAGCGAAAACCTAGTAGTGATTGCTCCACTTGGGACCCCCATGTTTGAAAAATGCTTCCTTCCAGAGGAGAAAACGTGTTAAATTGCCCTCTAGGATGCCTTTCTAGTGATATGTTATGATATGATAAAGTGCCCTCTAGAGCAGTCATTTCCAAAGACTGGGCCGTGATCCACAGGTGGGTCACAGGAGATTTTATTTCTGTCCCCTAAAAAATAAAAGACTATGGAATAAATTCTGCAAAATATAAGATTTATATCTGTCCTTTATAAAGCATTTAAAATGTGTATATTTTACTGATGAGAGGAAAAAACAAGAGCCTGTTAATTCTGCCTCAGTGCACTGAGTTTGTCTCAGTTATGAAGTATGCTGAAATGTTCTATAATTTACAAACAAAAAAAGCTAAGAAAATTCAAAATGTCAAGGTAACATACTTGAATAGATTTTTGAGTTCTGAGCCCAACTTAAACTCTTATGTTTTTAAAAAAAAAGTTTTACCAGCTAATGTTTTGGTGAGATAATTTACTTTTCTTCTTTAAGCTTTAATCTTTGAGTTTTAGAAATCTCCCAAAAATTGTATTTCAACTCACTGAAGTAATTTGCTTTGAATTTTATTTTTAAAAGATTATGATGGCCTGTCATCCTAAATGCATGTTTTTTTTTTAGTTGTGAAGTATTTAATGTCCATATGCATGCGTCAACATGATATTGATGTGGAAATGGCAGTAACATTAGTCAGGAATGTTCATTAATGTACAAATTAATTATCCCAAGATTTATTAATAAGGCCTATTGTGAACTGGGTCATGATCATTTCTTTTTAAATAGCGGGTCCCCAGGAAAAAAGTTTGGGAAACACTGCTGTAGGGTGTCCTTCCAGTGGAGAAAAACCAGTGTAGTTCCATATAGGCTGTCCTACATGCTAGAAAATAGTTCCCTGTGTGTTTTCATTAGAGTAGTCACATAATAAAACAATTTTAATCTAAACCAGGAAATGGAACTGTTTGACCATAAATACATCACAACTTTTGCACCGCTGGAGCCCCACCACATACAGCTGGTGTCCATTTTATATGTTGGTTTTTTTGCCTCTCATACAGTCTGAGTCTGCCACTGGTATAATGAAATGTCAGGTAAGGTTAGCATCTCCTGTTTGTTTACAGTGGTTTTGTTTGGGGAATAATTGGACTGTTCCAATGTGCACAGGAGCTGACCTGAAAGAAGAGTACTTCTGGGACTCTGGGATCCCACGAGGAAAAGGAGAGAACAGTCTATTCTAATCTGACTAAGCATTTTATTTTTTCAGTCATTCACATTCTTACCGATGGATCACTGAGAACCTCTTATCCGACTGGCATTTTGTGTGACTGTGGGGGAAGTGTTGTGTAGGAGAGGACATGCATATGAATGAGTTAAATATTAAGCTTTAAAGGTAATTAAACATGCTCTCAGTTGAATTGAAAAAGAAAAACAAAAAAAAACACTGATGCATTGGTAACTGGTTTATGACCTGACAAGCAGAAGCCATAGGCTTTCTCCCATATTGGATCCTGAGCTTCACCCACCCTACTTTGATCATACAACTATTTTATCTTTTACGACACAGCCTTGCCATTTGTTAATTATTTGGCCACAGGCGTTGGCTCTAGGTTCCTGAACTGATGACTCAGAGAATAAAATGACTCCCTGCGCTTCAGGCAGAGGATTTGGGTTCAAAACCTCAGCAAATCATCAAAGGATGCAAACGGGATGTGGTTATTTACTATATCTGAGGTTATAAAATAATTTCTTTCTCCATTAAAATGATTAAACTGGTATATTTATGTGTAATTTCTAATGTGAAGCCGTGCCTGTGTATTTTTAGTTGTGGGCTGAGCAGCTGGTTTATTGAGAGCTACTGATTATAGCGTTTGTGCAAACCCAAGCACATATGGCTCTGACAGTATCATAGCAGCTCTCGTCTCGAACATCTGTGCGTGACTAACGCTGAAACATGACATACTGATGTAGGATCTTCCAGCGGGCCATGTCTTAGATTTACTCCCCATCACTTTTAAACTCCACGTCCCTCTTCTCATGTATGGATTTCTATGGGTTTGCTGTTTAGCTTTGTTCTTAAACTCCTGACAAGCATTTCTTATGTTTCCCAAGATGGGCTTATTTTACACAACAGACGTGTTGCATGCTATAGCAGTTTTCACTTGGGTGATTTAAAGTCATAGATCACGACTGACCAGCTGTCCGGACTTCACAAAATGTACGTTCATGGTCACAGCTGTGTGTTTTTCCCCTTTGATGTCACTATATTCCTGAAATTCTCACAGTATAACAAATATGAGGTAAGATTCATAGATTCTGCAGCTGAGCCCGGCCAGTGCAAAATATAAGTCTTTGTAATTTGAAGGCTTTGCCCCAAGGACAAATACAGCAGAGACAGTGAGCCTATAGAGAATCATTTTCATTGCATTAATCCTCTCACTCAAGAGTGAAAGAGCCAGATAAGATGCCAGTTTAATTTTTTTTTTTTTTCATATAAGTAAATCTTATTGCTGAGTCAATGTTTATATTGCTGGATGTTACCATTTTTAATGCCATGGGATATAGAGAAAAATAAGATACTTCGTTATCAAAAATAATCTGAATGGTATTTTTGTTCAGCTGCTTTGGGAACAGTCAGACTTACAATATAATATTTGGAAAATATGCTGTGTGAAGTCTAGCTAAGAAACATTTTCATCAAATGTTTTAGGGTTTTTTGAAGCCACAAACATGTTTGTCTTTTACACACTTAAAATCATAAAAAATGTAGAAATATGAATTAAATATAATAATCTTTTCACCTCCTATATATGCGCTCTTTTATTGCAGTTTTATTATGTATGCTCGTTATTTTTATATTTAAAGGGGAAATCTGTAAAATATTGACTGTAATAAATCATAAAACGACATCAGAGGTAAAATCAACAACACGACAGCCACGATGTCCTCGTTTGTAATCTCTATTCCTGTGTCACGTTCATTAGAGTTCAATTTAATACCAAATGTTTGCAGAATGAGTTAGTGTCTGTTCTTCTATCACAAATCTTTTGGAAGGTATTGCTCCTTTAACACAAATGAAAATCAGTGAACACGTGTTGATGTGAGACTTGTGGAATTTGAATTACTGAAAATTTATGGCAGCCAAAGCATGAGCAGACATGCAGTACGTGTGTTGGACCATAGAGAAGGATGTTGATCCTACCAGGCTGGAGAGAGTTTAGAAAACCCTGAGGATGAATATAGTTCTCCAGGCCGACAGGTTTTGAACAGCTTCTGTTGCTCTCCATCATCACTACTACGAGCTGCTGAGGGATGGACTTTACTTAATTGTCCAAAAAGATGCTCACTTCCAGCGCACACTTCCTCAGACAAATGGCCAGATACACTTGACATCTTATCCCATATTCCTGTCGGGGTTTCAGCTCACAGCTGAATGATTATGACAACAGCACTTCCCTCAGTAGCTGTGCACCTGGTGGTGAGTCTGTGGCTGCCAGGATATGCATGTTTTTTGGAAAACAATCCAGTTTGAGAGTCATATTTAATAGTTCAGTTGTAACAAAAATAAAGAAAGTGATTTCACAACAAAAGTGTAGGAACAAATGAGGAAACATCAAAGGTATCTGGTTGAGTTAATTAGTCCCTTATACATTTAAAGGGATGTTGAAAGCGGACAAACACAATTTCTCAAAAGCAGTGAGGCAACCCTGTTTTCTGAATACCAACCCTGCAAAATAACATGACTTATCTACAGCTTCCATGTTGCTGTTGACTTGATTTTTTCTTCTAATTTTGAATAACACACATATATATAAAGGGAGGAAAAAGTGTAAATCCTCCGTCTGATGTATTGAAGTCCGTAATGCACAGCATTCAGAGGCCTGTTTTGTATTTGCGTGAACTGTTTACCATTTCTAACCATTCAGTCCTGTTTCTTGTTATGTAAATGTTTTCTCATGACCATGACCATATGGATCATGTGACCCTTGGACAAATTGTCGGTGAAGTTGGCAGCCTTGAGGGCTCATGCCTTACCCCAAAACACATAACTGGCAAAACAACATTCTTTGACATGTACCCCCTTTTTTTTTTGAAAGCGTAACCACAGTATAATGTAAACAATACAGCTTATATCTTTAAAGACATAAAGGCAGGGTTTTCCTAAAAACAAAAAAACAAAAACAACAACAACAAAAACAATGCATGAGACTTAGTTTTGTGAAAAGTTTAATATCAGAAAAAGTTGTAAAAAGAGCACTTTTGTTCAAGTTGCTAATAAATGTATATTCTGCATATTTTTTCAAAAATAAAACAAAACAAAACAGAGTATAGACTCATAAAAATAATCCCTCTTATCATCACTCATGACCCACCAGTGGGGCTTTTTCACTGGTACATTTGGCTGCGCCGTGCTGATTTGCATTTCTAGTACCACTTTTAACACGCTGAGCTCTGCCGAGTGATGCAGAGATGGACCATGACCAGAGTGGGGCCAAAGTGTGTCTGACCCATCTCCAAGCCAGTTGCAGTTTAGTCTTGTCCACCATGATGTCCCTTCTTCTCCCCCTCAAACAAGTGTGTGTTGCGAGGCTCAATTCATGTCTGTGCAATAGATCAGAAAGACATTTTTAAAAGTCTCTGTTTTCAGCTCTCAGTACTTTTGTAGCTTCTCACTGAATCTCTGTGGTTTGAAGTTCAATTTCTCTCCTGAATTGTTATCAGCTTTCTTTGACTTTTTCAAGTTTGTTTTCAGCCATGCAGGAGTTATGTTAAATTACTGCAGATAAAAAGCCAACATTTCCTGATTTTGCTGTTTCTTAATAAAAGCTGTTAAATAACGAAATACTGGGGGACTTTTACTACAAAGAATTTATAGGGAATGAAGTGTTTTTTTGCTGTTTCACAGCCACTCGATGTGATGTGAGCTAAACTCATCTCCACTTGACAGACACAACTTCGAGCAGGTAGCCCTGTTGTAATGAAGATGAAAATCCCTACTGTGCTGGACTGATTTGCTGAGTCATACCAAGTCAAGCCAAGCCAGTACATGTGTATGGAAAAGGAGTACAGAAAAGTGTGGTGGTGTCTGTGTCTGCAGAGACCCTGCCTGTATGTTCTTATTTTCTCATTATCTTGCTGTGCTCGGGACACATTACCAACCCAAAATGTCAGTATGTGACAACTTGGGAACGAGACTCATCAATCCTTCTGATGTGTTTACAAGCAGGAACTGACAAATCCAGCAATTCCACCTTTAACAAGAAAATCAGTGTATAATAACATTGCTCGGAGGAACTCTGACAACCTCTGGTCCATGTGGAGAATAATGAGAATGACACTTTTTCTGGCCACCGTATGTATGAGGTCTGGTTCTCCATATGGACCTGATTTAAAGCAGTTAACTTTAAATGGACAGTTATAATGTTTTTTTCCTCTTAACTCAAGCAGGGGCAACACCTAATTGTTACAAATCTTTATTTACTTTCAGTATTGATTATTTTATGCACTATAACATACATGACATATACAGGAATTTATTGGAATTAAATATTTTTTTCTCATTAACTTAACAAGTTTTATTTATTAAAGTTAATCCAACTGAAAATGCCTAGCATTTATTTTCAGAACACTTCAGAATTAATAAACATGAGTTCTTCTATCTTAAAATCTATTGACTTGAAATAATGAGTTGAATGAATGTACTGTACAGAAACTTTAAGATAAGTCATGGTTGTTTGTTTTCACAATAATGAAAACACGATAGGGTTAGTACTAATATAGTTAATTAAAAGATTTAAAGTTTATTTGACTAGATTTAAGGCAGCCCAGCCACTAACTTTTATACGCTAAAACAAATGTTAAGTGTGTTGATTGACAAGTGCAGAGGAAATTGTGAAAGAAGATGACTTTTGCTCCCCTCTGCTATAAATAGGCCTACAGGAATATAATTTATTGGTGATAGGAGGGTGTGGGTCATTTATGTTTCCTGTGGAACCAACCGAAAGCTTCACATCTGCCAAAGAATATTATCACAGCAACTGACTCATGGCAGAGAAAAATAGTTTCCACGGTTATATATTATTTCAGTTTATTCTGTCACTCCATCTGCATGATGCTTTGAATGAGCTCCCCTTTTTTAGTCATGTTGGTTGTGATCTGCCAGGGTGGTCAGGACACACAGTTATAACAGAGTTCAGTGAGGCTGCCTTGGTGAAGAGGTGAAGGAATTTACCCAGGTTGCCGTGCTGACCCTCATAGTGATTGCTCACTTCAGTGCCAAGGCATATTGCTATGGTTTGTTTCAAAATGATGGACCGAGTAGAGTCAACAGTTTCTAAACTTTCTCAAGTGACAGCATTGTGAAGTGCAGAGTAATGGGATTAGACACTCTTTTCTTTTTTCTTTCCTCAAAGAAACGTTTGCTTGAACAATTTAATTGTTTTGGGAATTCCAGGGCATCCCTTCTCAATGCTGCACATTCCTTTCCTGCACAACAGAACGCATTCCTGGGGAATAAAAGTGATCTCCATCAGAATCAGTTAGACTCCCTACAATGTCTGAGGAATTTCGTCCTGCAGGAGAACGACATGCTGGACTGCGTGATTGATAGTGTATTAATTAGAAAGCATTCACAGTGGACAGCCCAAAAGATTTTGATTCTCTGAAGTGGGTGTCATTGTTAGAAGCCAGACTGCTGCTAACTGGGCAGGAGCCTGAGGCAGATCTGGTCTGTTTTGTATTTAGAAGCAATTAAAATTGAAGGAGAAAGAATATTACGTATTAATGCATTTGGATGTTTACTGTAATTACAAATACTTGAGTTTGGAGTAATTTCCTATGCACTTTGAATAGCAGAAGCACTCACGGTTTAATTTCTAAATCACATTAGAAATGCATCTTCTAGCAAGAGACATCCTTTCACTGACATGCTCAATTATTCTCATGCTTGGTACTTCTTTTTGCAGAGTTCAGTTCCACTCCTCTAGTTACGAGATAAGCTCCTCGCTCCATGGCTTTGGGGAAAATGCTGGTTTTATTGATTTTCTTGTCAATTCTCCATATTCTTCTTCTCTCAACTTCTTGCTGTCAAAAACTTGTGGAAAAACTAACTGTGGCTGCTCATGTGGCCATCCAAAGAGTCTATTTTTGATTGAGAACCAGGACATTAAAAACACTTGACTAAAATGACTACACAATTTTTAATAATTATAATAGCAATGGTAATAATGATGATAAGTTTTATTTCTATGGCACTTTTCAATGCAAGTAACAAAGTGTTTCACAATAACAATAAAAAGACAATAAAGTAACAACCAAAAGACAAAAAGTAAAAAATAAAATACACAGCACAATAAAAAGAGCTGACTCTGCAAGCGTAATCACCACTGGCAGATTGTTCCGCGGTTTAGAGACCCTCACAGCAAAAGACATGTGTCCTTTGGATTTCTGCCCTCGCAATGGCTAACAACGCTCTCCCCGAGGATCTCAGTCTGTGTCTGTGGTTCATAGGGGATAAAAGGTCAGAAATATAGCAAGGGGCCAGCCCATATCTGTCCTTTAAAGGAACTTTAAAGGATTTTAAAATAAATCCTAAAATAAACAGGTGACCAGTGCCGTGATGCTAAAACAGGGGTGATACGGTCACAGTTTTGGATCAAGTTAAAAGCCGAGCTGCAGCATTTTGGACCAACTGTAGGCGTTGAATTGTTTTCTGACTTAAACAAGTATATAATGAGTTACAGTAGTCAAGATGAGAGGAGATAAAAACACAGATGAGTTTTTCCAGATCTGTGGTTGAGATAAAAGACTTAACCTCTGCTATATTTCTCAAATGATAAAAAGCAGTCTGAACAACTTTCCTTATGTGAGGTTTGAAACACAAGTCTGGCTGAGGGTTTTGCTTTAGTTGCTAGTTCACCAATGTTTGCCATGATTGGATTCTGTTCGTGGGGGGACCAAGTACGATGACATCTGATTTTGTGAGGTTTAGTTGGTGAAAGTTGTTTGATATCCAGTATTTTATTTCAGCACGGCACTTGTGGAGGACTGCCGTTTTGAACTGGTCGCCAGGTCTGATTAAAATTTAGAGCTGTGTGTCAATCAGTGTAACAGTGAAACTGGATCTTATATTTGTGAATGAATCCCCAAGAGAAAGCAGGTAGATGGAGAAAAAAATTGGACCCAGAATTGAACCTGAGCAGATTTTCTTGTAAATTCTCCATTTTCTTCTTCTCCTGACTTCTTCTTAGTGTCAAAAACTAACTGAAGCTGTTCATACGAACCTTTTCAGACGTCCAAAGGGCCTATTTTTGGTTGAAAGCCAGGATATTACAATTTAGATGCCCTCACAGCAAAGGACCTGTCTCTTTTAGTTTTCTGCCCTTGGAATGGCTAATAAACCTCTACCAGAGGATCTCAGTTGGCGTCCTGGTTCATAGGAGATAAAAGGTCAGAACTATAGTGAGGGGCAAGCCAACACCTGGCCTTTAAAGGAATAATAAATAATTTAAAAATAAATCCTACAGTAAACAAGCAATCAGTGCAAAGATGCTAAAACAGGGGTGATATAGTCATATTTTTGGAGTGAGTTAAAAGCCAAGCTGCAGCATTTTGGACCAACTGTAGGCCCTGAATTGATTTCCAACTTAAACAAGTATATAATGAGTTACAGTAGTCAAGATGAGAGGAGATAAAAACTTGGATGAGTTTTTCCAGATCTGTGGCTGAGATAAAAGACTTAACCTTGGATGCATTTCTCATATGGTAAAAACAAGACTAGACTGAACACAGAGCACCAAGACTAAAAATGGACCCTGAATTGAACCCTCGGGGACACCATAGCGCATATTAAAGAGGGATGAAACTGAGCTGGCCATATTCAGAGTCATAGACAGAGAAACATAAATTAGATAGGACCTGAACCAGCTTAAGGCCACATCCGTGACTCCTGCCCGCCTTTCCAGTCTGCTAATGAGTATATTGTGATCAACTGTGTGAAAAGCAGCGCTGAGGTGCGAAAGAACTAGGATGGAGTGCTCAGCAGAATCTTCAGCCGGCAGAAGGTCATTACAGACTTTAAGAAGAGCAGCCTCAGTAATGTGACGAGAACAAAAGACAGACTCGAATATTTTGAATAAGTTATAAACAGTTAAGGTAAATAACACTTTACAACAAGGTACAGAAAATTGTGAGTAGTTACCAGTGAACAAATGCGGACTGAATGAAGAACTAACTACTAGTGAACCATTAGTTAATGTGTAACCCCAATCAAATTTTATAGAGCTGCTGTTGATTGGTTAATAAAGAAATGAGTGATGACGAATCAGGAACGACTTGTTGACTGATGAATCGTTAATAAGTACTCTTATGACCCTTATCAATAGGCGAACACTAGACACAACATAATTTGGAGCTCCCCCATTCCTCCCACTCCCAAGAAAGGCCAGCAGCACAATAAGTAAAGTTCAAAGCAGCAGTTTTTATTTGAATTCAGAGATAAGCAGGCAAACAAAACAAACAGTTTCCTAAATTAACCCTAAACTTCCCAACCACAAATCACGAACTTAAACTCTTAACACAGAAAAAGGCAAAAGATGGTTCAAAACAAAAGGGCTTCTCACTCCTACTGGTACAATTTGCAATCTATGTCTTAGAAACTCAAGTTTAAGCTCAACAAGTCTATTAAAAATGACTAGGAACAGAATATAATCACAGTTTTCCTAGCACAACTTGTTACCTTACTTACAGAGGACTCACAACACACAAGGGAAACCTGCAGCAAATGAAAATGAACAAATATGACTCATGGCCATGACAATACTTCCCTATACCAATAATTGGGGGGCTTTATCCTAGATAATGATGACTAGAGAACAGACCAGGACATCCCAGTAATGAATCAATGATTAGTTCTTCATCTGTGCCTGAATCATACTGACCACTTTCTTTATGAATGGTTGCTGATTAACCCTGAACCAGCTGGTGAACGGCACAAAACTAGTAACAACTCATTACTTAAACATGACTTTTTGTGTCCCCTAAAGTAAAGCGTAGTTATTAAGTAGTCCCTCATTAACTCAGAATTAACCTATGATTACTGACTCTTTTTGTATCCCCTAAAGTGATACAATACACTGAGAAGTTACTAAGTATTCCCTCAGTACCTTATGATTAATTACCCTTTGTTCACCCTTCAAGTAAAGTGATACATTACACTGAGCAGGCTACCTATTGATTACTTACCCTTTTGTGTCCCCTAAAGTAAGGTGACACTTGATACCATCTGCCAATTTTAAATTAAATTCTGTATTATCAGGGCCTTAAAATATTATTGCCATGCATGCCTCCAGCCCGAGGAAGGGTGTAAAAAGAAGATAAAATCCCCCATGGAGATATTCTTACTTTGTAAACTTAATCATTGGTATATTTCATGGGCCCACTTGCCCCTGAAAAACTTTTTTTCACTTGTCTTTTCACTACTTGCGTCTCAACACAATGTCAAGTTCTCCACGTTTGTTCACTTAGATGGAGGAATTATAAAAGACACATCAGCATAACACAGGGTGCTTATCCCATAGCTGTTTTGCAGCAGCATTAAACTGTTTAAAGGTGTGTTTTTCCTGCATTGCTCAGCAGATGGGCAGATTTGGCCTGTCCACATACGTATGTAGGAGAAAAACAAAGGAGTCGCATGCAACTCACTGGCTTTGTTGTCACAGAAGGCATGAGAAACAAAATACTGTTGTGGTTAGTCAGACTGTTTTTTAGCCTTTTTAATCCACACAATCATTTGCAGAGCAGACTGTGTCTTTGTCAGCAGCAGAGGCCTGTTTTATATTTATATAGTCACACAAATTCACACCTGGAACTTAGTGAGAGCAACCACAGCTTTCCTCAGTGGTCCCTCGGCACTAAGTGTCTAGGAAGAGCACAATCCTCCCAGAATTATGCTTTGCCTCCTGTGAGGCTCTGAAAATGAACAATGTGCATTTTTTTTAAACATTCTTTCTTGTTTTGTAATGAAAATACCCTCTCTTCCCACTGTCTTCTATTGTGTTGTGTTCTCTTGTTGTGTTAACCATGGGACCACAGTTTGTAATGCAAAGAGAGCTGGATCAACAAATTAAAACACCAAGAAATATGTATGAGGAGTTGTTGAGTGTACAACAGAGAGCAAAGGAAGCAGACCAATGTCCTTTCCCTGGTAGCTCAGACAGAAAATAATTAAGTTTTCAGCCTGGCGTCATGGGGAGGTTTGACGCAGCAACAGCACTGACAGCAGGATCACCTCTGCAGGCACTTGGAAAGGAGAAGGATCTTTCAAATACATATGTATATCAGTCCCTTTCATGTTTGTAAAAGCATCTGTGGGATAAAAGAGATACTGGACAAGAGGAAAAGCAAACCAAACGTTTACACTGGATTGTACCAGCAAAGATTAATTTAATGCAAGTTTAGTTTTAAGTAGAGATAAGCAAAACTAGTTTAAAACGAGTACATCCAGATTTAAAATTAAGATCTCTTTTGTACAATAAAAAACTAACTTCAGTTGAGTAAATACACTAAATACTAAATAAGTAAATACTCACTTGTGTTGCGAAACATCTGGGTATTCGCAGTGCATTGGTGCAACAGAATTATGTTTAATTTAGGCTTAGATTGAGGTTTAGAGGTTTAGATTGAATCTTTTCTTTATTATAAGCTAGTTTAAAAGTTTAGAGTTAAACCATGACTTAATCTGGTTTAAAACTTAATCCTTGTTGGTGCAACCCAGCCAAGTTTTAATCTACTGACTTGGAGTCTTATAGCCCATCTTATAGCCCTCAGTGCAAAAACAGGGAATTTATAGTGAACATAATCATCATCAGCTGTACTAACGGACTATATACCACCATGTGGCCTGTTTTTCTACCTACAGAAAAAGTAGATCATGAATAAATATTATATTGTTTGAAATATAATGAGTCTGTAGGCCTTGGTTTCAGAGTGCATTTAGATCTTTTCTTTTCCTTACAATGAAAGATTTATCGATGCAATTTCTGAAGTCAGGAAGCAGTGGTAACACTAAACAGAAATCTATAAAAGACCTTTTACATCATGATTAACCAGAAGATGACAAAGAGCGTGTGCTCCCAGAATTTTTCTTAACCAAATGAAAACCACCTGTGCACTCAATATCTAATATCCTTTGGAAAGGAACAGGCAGTGTTACCTTATATAGAGTACGTGGACACATACAAGACATACATGCAGTGCACAGAAATGTGCAAGTGTGCCTTTACAGAGTGTAACTGAAAATACTCTTTAAATTGATCAAGAACTGATCTAAGCGGCCTTTTCATTCATCAAGTGTGTGAAGTACATTTGAAAAAAACAAAGCTCATATTTCCCCAAATGCACAGCAATCTGGAGGAAATGGTCCGAGAGTGCTTCTGGTTAGTGTTTTGTCTCAATAAAAGTCTACATTAGACCTCCGCTCATGCACATGGCGAACCCCCAAAACACCACTGTGGTTTCTCCATCGAGTATTCTTCACAGTCCACCTTAAAACATAAAGCCTTCACTGTTTACCCTCCAGTGTGTTTTGGGCTCGATGGGATGCTGTAGAGCGGCAGAGTGTGGTCAGTATCTGTAGTGAGGTCTGGCTTGCAGAATACTTAAATTTAAGGAAAACAAAGTGATTCAGAACTGGCACAATGCAGTGGCATAAGGTGGTATCCTAACATTACCTGCTGGCTGGTTGTTGACACAGCAGTCATGGAAGCATATGTATATTACAAAAGCATCAAAGAAAATAAGAAATGATTCATTTAATTGAATATTTCATTTATAATTGATATTCTTTAGTTTTTAGACTTTATGCAGATCAAGGATCTACTGACTATTTTACAAAAAAGAAAACAGTGACAGAGATGGGTTTGTCTTTAAATAAATAAA
>JAJHUR010115339.1:0-16430 GCA_027495735.1 Lutjanus campechanus | reverse complement strand
CAGCGTGTATTTATCACGCAACGTACACACGCCTTGATCCAGTAATGGTGACATGTCAACATGGTTAGTTTTAGACCATTATGTGTCTCACTGTTACCTAAATATGCCTTGATCTTTTTCTCCAAATGACATTTAAATCTGCAATAAATAGAAAATCTTCAGCAGCAGATGACGAGTTTCAAAAGACGTTTCCAGATTAAGCTGAAGTCAAACAGAAGTGAATATAATCTGGAGTATCGTTGTTTGCATTCATCATACAAACCATCCACAAACCACTTGGAACCATGCAAGTTGCACAGGTACACTCACTTTAAACCTCACACTTTTTCTGGCTGAGCAATATTAATGTCAAGTCAGTTTTATTTATAGATTGCCAAACATACTGAAACAGAAGTTATGTCAGGTTTCAAGTAGAGCAGGGATAGATCGTAGGTTCATGTGTAGGTTCATCTTTCACACCATCAGAGAATTACCTGTTGATTGCATCTGTGCCGCGGTTTTGATCTTGATCTGTCTTAGACAATGCCCCACCGTTTTGCTCTCCTGATTTTGTGTTTTTGTTGACGAGGTCCAAGCATTGTCTAGAATGGCCGCAATCGGCTTCAGCGGACGAGACACAACTGTAACGCAAGCTTTATTAAGAGCTTCAGCTGCAATGTCACTGATTTTGTTAGTGAGGTAACATCATGGAACATTTAGCAGCTGAGGAGCCAGATATTTGGGTTGGTAGCGACCCAAAGCCGCTTTGCAGGTTTAATAAAGTCCAGAGAGCGAAGCAAGACATGAGAGAGCTGAAATACAGCGCCTCTGCTAGCCACTTAAGAAAATGCAGTACAGCCATAGGTAAGTTAATTAGAGTAGATGACCTTCAAAGTTCAGACTAGCATTATATGTTTGCTTGTTAGCTCGGCCTCTGACCTTTTTGTGACCTTTGATGCCAGTTATATTTAGTTTTGTTCCCTCTCTGCCATTTAATTTGTCCTGTTCGGTAAGTAGATTTGCAAGGGTCTGTGGCTGTCAGCTTCTGAACTGCACACAACACGTCTGCACGTGTGAGAGAGTGAGTGAAGGGTACCTTCACTCACTCATTCACTCACGCACGCACACACACCTGCACACTCACATCTCACCTGGACAAGCAGTTGGCCTGATAGTAACGAAGCTGCTCAGCACGACGTGTGTCGCTCAAGGAATGAAGGGGACTTCTCTCCTGTGGAAGTGAAAAGAAAAAAAAAAGCAACCATTACTTTGCATGTAGCCAAGCTAATGTGTCCTCTGATACACGCTTTAAAGGGATAGTTTGGATTATTTGGTATGGGGTTGTATGAGGAACTTAGCCCGTGTTCAGAGTTCAGATTCTCTGAGGTCGCACAATAACACAAACAAACAAACAGGTCTAGGCAGCAGTAGACCAACAGCTCCTGCATTCTGCAAAGTAAAACTGCTAAATTTGGTTATGGAGTTTGGTTGCTTTGAAGAGAGTGATATTTGGCTCATTAAACATCAGAAAAGTCTGTCTGACAGCAAATTAAAGTGGTAAAAATATTCTAAACATAGTGTACCCTTAAACTGAACATTGAACATCTTTAAGATATACCTTTTTTAAGTTGCTAAAATTCCTTTTCTAAACTATCCCTTTAAAATTTTGCATTAATTAAAAAACTCTTTCCAAGGGTTTTGACGGCTTGACAGCCAGCACATGCACAGTATCTATTAAATCATCTATGTAAAGAAATTATGTTTATATTATTATGTACTTTATATGTAAGTTTTTAGCATTACCTTCTAAATTTAGTACAAAAGTGATGAATAAGAAGTTCTAAAACTAAATTGAAAAGCTTCATAACAAAAGGTTTTAATCTATGCAGTTAACTATTTGTTTGTTGTTAGAAACTAGATAGTATAATTGTTAGGAATGCACAACAAATATGGGAGATTTATATTATTATTTGTCATTCAATAATGAAATTATAATAAATATATGTATAATAATATCTGATTTGGCAGATCAGACACACTTCATTTAAATTCTTGAGCAAAATGCTCTATTAAAGCCAAAGTATAATTACACTATATGTACTTTACGAGAAAAAAAATGAATGAAATGTTCTTCTTTGTCATAATAGTGATGTCAGTTAAATTTAGATTTAATATTACATCATCATCATCATCATCATCAATCTTTGCTCACCACATCTTAGCCTGTCTTAACGTCAGGTATTTATAAATATGGTCGCAAATCTAATATGCATTTACAAAGATTATTTTCTAAGACAGCATAAACAGGAAAGCCGTCACAAAATCTGCTAGACTGCAACATTTTATGATCATTTGTTTATCTGCATTTTATTTATATGGTTCTAAGCTTTTGTCTGTTCCCTGAAAGATATTAGATTGTCAAGATGATTAACAGCTCAAGAACATGTTTGTTTTTTTTACAGATATGAGGTTCTTATCCACCAGCGGTAATACAAAGAATTATTTTCTCCCTAAGGTACAAATCCTGTGATATTCTTCTGTCATTTTTTGAGATGGCGCCTTCAATGTTGACTTTTTCTTGAAATTCAATATCTCTCAAAAATATTAAGTCATTTATTTTATTGGTATTAGCCATGAGAAGCAGGTAATTATTGTATCAGCTAGCGATGGAAATCTTTAGCATAAAGTTGAAATAACAAGTGTATCTGTGTTTTAAACAAGCTTAATCAGTGATGTAGTCAGCAGGATGTCATCCAAAACTGAAGAAAACTGAAGAAAAAAAGGGGTTAGACCAAGGCAGCAAGAATTCAGAAGGGAAAAGACAAATAAAATCAGTATTACTGGTGGAGGATGTCATAATCCAACAGAAAAGTACAAAAGAAGAGTGAGTTAATTCCATGCAAGTTTTGGAAGACAAGAAAGAGCGAGCCAAAGAAGGAAATAAAATGTTAACATCATGCAGTGAGTGAAAGATAAACAGGCGACACAACATCAGCTCTTAGTGGCAGAAGAAGTTGTCAGAGACAAACTGAGCAGGAGAGTCGAGCAGGCGGAGGAGGAAGAAGTTTTCCTCTGGTGCTGCAGGTAGTTTGGGTCTACTCACTGTCAGAGGCCTTATCACCTAAGAAGGGCTCCTGCTCCATCATGTCCATGGGGATTTTAATGCTGGGAACATTCTCATTGTAAGGATAGTCAGACTGTTGGAGAGAGGAAACACACAGCCTGAGACGTGACCTCCGGGGGGTGTCGGTGAGTTAGCATCAGAACATGGATGAATTACTAAACCTGTGACAACCTTCATTGTCAACTTTCCTTCCCTAGCCTGAAGAGAAAAGACAAACTAGCAAGTGGTGGTGATGCCTCTTCAATCTCTGGGGCCATTTTACACTTTCCTGGTTCCCAAAGATAAAAGCGACAGTGCAATATAGCATTGGAGGATTTCTGGTGGAAAATTAAGCAGGAAAATCAGATATTTGATAAACCTTTCTGCCTTTACGTAAGAATCAAAGGACAGCTTCTTTTAGGAGCATCCATACTTAAATTTAATAATAATTTAACCCATTGATGTTGACTTGGGAGGAGTCATTTCAACTAGACTAAATAAACATACAACTGACTAATGCTCAACCAATGTGGGGTTTTCTGTTTTTCTCTCTCTCTCTCTTTTGTTTTGGTGGTTATTGTAGGCAGAAAATAGTACTATTAATGGTATAGAAAAGTACATTGGGTTCTGGGTGACTGGTATTTAAAGACGAGTGGGGGTACAGTATCTTTAGAAAGAAAGAAAAATACATCTTTCTACTGCATCAACTTCATACTGTGACAGCTTTCCTAAAATTAGATTAACAAATAATGTTCCACAATACAGCGGGACCCTTTCCAACCCAATTAGACCAAGTGCAATTTGGATGCAGTCCTGTTTGGGTCTCAGTGTTGGTTATTAATAGGAACTGAGTGGAGCCATGGTGACCTCTGCTTCCAGATTACTCAATCATCTAAAAACTCAAACAATAAAACACCAGGAGTTAGGACCAGCTCACTCTGGAAGAGTGTCTGACCCAACTTGTGCAAAATCATCCTAAACTCATCTGAACCTAAAATGTAAGAAATGCAAAAGTATAACACTCTCATACAATAACATGCTTCTGCTCCTTCTTAGTCAAATAAGTGCAAAGAACTGAAAATCTATGAAATCTGAATAGTCTCTTCCAGCAGCCAAAACTCAAACCAGAATCTGCAGGATTTTATCATGTCCACCAAGAAGGCATGAAAAATCACTGAAAATAAGACTGTAGCAAATTAACCTTATATTTATAACATCTCTTTACACTCAGCCTTAGACCAACTGAAAATGAGAGAAAAATAACACGAGAAAGTAGCTGCATGAAGGACTCTGACATCTGTAGACCTGGACATTGGTTAGCAAGTGGATAAACCCTCAAATGGTGCATGCTGCTGCAAAGGAAGAGAGGGGAGGGAGCTGGGAGCAGGACTGGACGTCGCTGGGAATGGGCTGAAACAAATTATAAGAAACTGGAGGAAAATAAGGCATTTGTGTGTTTTAGCAAAGACACATTCAAGCAGGGTTGAAAATGTAAATTCAGAGCTCTTACGTCTTCAGCGTCGCTGTCTATGCTGCCGCGTTTTTTCTTTTTCTTCTTCTCATCCTCCTTCTTCTTCTTGTCTTTCTCTGGGATGACATCGTCCAGGAAGCTGAGGTCATGCTGGGAGAACATGTAGTCCATCGCTTTTCTGACGGCTACCAGAGCGAGGATCTAAAAGCGGAAGAACATGAGGATTAGTGTGGACTGGGAGGCAATTTTTGACAGGGATTTTAATTTGATAAATTAAATTTGATATAATTAATAAAAATAATCAGCCTGGTCTTTGAAGCCTTTTACATTAAAGGGAAAGTGTGGATTTAAGTGGGGTTGTACAGCATCAATTGTCAGCGTATTACCTACAATAACAGTTTAAGTGTACACTATATTTTGAATATTTCTGCTGCTTTACCTTGCTGTCAAACAGTAAATTTTTAACATTACTGCAAGTATTCAACATTTTTAGACATATGAGCTGATGTTTCAGTAAAGACAGTTATGAATATAAATAAATCTTCAATAGTGCAATATCCTCCTGCCTATCAATAACAACAAGACAAATTGATTGATTGATTGATTGATTGATAATAATGTGAAACGCCAGTACAGTCACCCCTGATATGCCTTGACATGATGAAAAATTAACCTACATGGATCTACAACTGAAGAGACTCCTGCTGATGAAGCCCACTACAGCAGCATAAAAATGCAAGAATCAAACCTACAATATGCAAGTTCTGCAGCTAGCGTTTTCTCACATAAAAACAGGAACAAAAGGCGTAGTTTTATGACATCATAAGTAGTGTGGGATCATGGGAGTTGCTTTATTTACATTTAAACAACCACTATAGCTGATGAAAATCTATCTGACTTGATTCAGGCAGAAAACAGATTCATTGACGAGGTAATTTACATGTTTAGGCACACACACCAAATTCCTTCCTCACTCTCTGATGTATCCGACATTTCCTGTCTTTTCCCAGACGTTATAGCAACTAGCTAACAATGGCTAACAGGTAATACAACATTGCTGTGATTAAATTATTTTTCTGTGTTTGAACATTGCTGGAAACATTTGGGATAATGTAGGTACACGATTCAATAAATTAAATGACATAGGTTTAGCATTTTAGGCATTTTAATGCAGAAATGTTACATATTATAGCTTTAATACAAATCATTGGATGGATCATAAGATAAATGTCTCTTACCATGACAGGGAAGATAATCGCAGCCACCGTGGACTTGAGGATCCAGAGCAGAGCCAAGCAGAGGATCTGAATGAAGGTGAAGAGGTGGACCTTCCTGAGGGGAACGTGTCGCAGATAAACCAGGTCCGGCTGATGCTTGGCTGGCATCAGAAGCAGCTTGAGACGATCCATAAACTACAGACAGATAAAAGGTACAAATGCACATGACAGGATGCTCCGCCCGCAGGAGTATATCAGAGTAACAGTAATTTTGCAAGTCATGCTAAAAGTCCTGCAAATACAACTAACATGACATACATCATGTAGGAAAAGTGAAAGGAGTTTATCAGATTAGGTTAATTTGCTCTACGCTCCATGCTGCTATTTTTATTTTATGATAAATAAAGAAACCTGTGCAACATTTACCTGCACTCCATTGAGAGAGGCGACTCCCATGTATAGGAAGACTCCATACAGCACAGGCATGGGGATAAACTGAGTAAAACAGAGAAAACAAGTAAATAGATGCACATAAATGTTGACTTAAAACACATTTTGAATTGGTTGCTACAAGGAGTTTTTAATTGGTTATGAAACAGTCAATTTAATACTCATGCCTCTATATGATGTACATAAGCAAACATATGTTGTCTGTTTCTGTACAGTTGTTCTTAATGTCTGTGACCAGGTCAGATTCTCCTTGAAATCAGAGCCCGTGTTTAGATTTTTCAAGGCAAAGTTACAATGAGTAGTACTTTTGCATGTTGTGTTTTTGATGTTATATTTTGTGGTTATTACTGCGGAGACAGTACTGCTTTGGTCCACAGGGGAAAAAGTTCAGAGAAGGTCAAAGTTTCATGTAGTAACTTTAAGGCTAATGTGAAAAAAAATGTGCCAGACCTCAGTCTCTCAGGTTTAATCTTTTCTTTTTTTTTTAAAAAGACAACCTCTGATTAATTACCTTTAAAATAGGAGACATAAATACAGACAGTCCTGTCAGGATGAACACACACACCCCAGTGAGCCTCTGTTCTCTGTAAAAAAATAAAAATAAAAAAATAGAGAGGAAAAAATACAGTTATCACAAAAACAAAACCTGAAACTTTTTTTTTAACCTACAAGAATAAAGTTTTAGAAATGCCCAAATAATGCCACTGATTACTTGAGGATGTGTATCATTTCCCAGATCTTACTATTTATTATTATTAAGATCTAGTTCAGTTGAGTCAAAGCAAAGACAATCCCAACATTTGTAGGAAGTTCAAGTTGTGGACGTTTCAGTGCCTTGCAAGGCAAGAGTTTGTTAGTTCAGCTTACAGCTGACACATCAAGACTCTGGAGGACGTCACCAAACAGACATGAAAACACCCCCCACCCACCTCCAGAAAAACTCTAAAGAAAGGAAGGAAGTCACAAAGTGTCTTTACCATCTATAACTGAACACAAAAGGCAAAACCTGGCACATGTACTGCCAGTTATCCATTGAGTCACTAGTGAACAGCAGAGAGAAATACAGTTAACACAAGAGATTAATGTTATTTTTACAACTTAACTTGTAAAAACTAAATTCTTCTTTCCTGGATTGCTTGGTTCAAAGCTAATATGACAGTATACCCATTTAAATTTGATTAAGTAACAGTTTTCAACAGTCCCTCTTGAACTTCATTTCAATGATCATTTCATTACTATATTACTTTCCTTTAGCACTGGTTGAAAAGCTGAATTGTTATAACTTGATGACAAGTAACATTTGTTAGAATCTCACCTATAGATGGTGCTACAGCAACAGTGCATTTAATTTACTATGCATCTGTTTTCATGAACCTGACACTCTAATATTCCCAGATAGGATTTTGGTGTTTTCTAATAAATTATAGCTGCCACCAACATGATTGTCAGATGGAAAAACTTGAAGCAACAATAAAATGCTCAGTTTATGGTTTGCACTCTAAGATGTTGCAGCAGCCTTACCTCACACCCAGGAACTTTGGCTGCTCTCCAGGAGCCGACGTTTCAGTCTCCATCTTCAAACTGTCGATGTGAGCGATAGAGATGACGGTGGCGGCCACGTACCACGGCAGACCCATGAAGGAGCAAACCACCATCAGAACGGCCACCCAGAACAGATCCAGATGGTAACCTGCCCCTTTCTGGTACAGACAACAAACATGAGGTCAAAGGTCATGTATGTGTGTGCTCAGGCAAAGGCAGTACACGCTGCTGCAGACACGGAAAAACCTAAAACCCAGCAAACAGCTTTTGCCTGGTTTGAACATACAATATGCTGATTATTTATTACAACCCTAATTCCAAAAAAAGTTGTGATGCTGTGTAAAAAGAAAATAAAAACACAATGATTTGCAAAAACTTTTTTACAGATATTCAGTTGAATACAGTACAAAGTCATGATAGTTAATGTTCAAACTGATTAACTTCATTGTTTTTTGTAAATGTAGACTCATTCTGAATATGATGTCTGCAACATGTTCTGAAAAAAAACAGAGGGGCAGCAAAAGACCTTTGACCCCTCAGGCAGCACTGTATTAAAAACTCACTTAAAGGATAACTTCGGTATTTTTCAACCTGGGCCCTATTTCCCCATGTGTATGTGTGTGTATGATTGACAGCTGCAACTCGTTTTAAAATAGCTGCGGTATTGAGATACGCAGATGCAGCCGGCAGCTGCGAAACGAGTTATAACGGTAGATATCGGGGCAAATTGGTCCGTCAAAGTTTGTGCATTAAACGTGCTTTTTTTCCACCACAGTCCGGCTCAGATCGCCAGTGTAATCTCTGTCAACAGTACGCTTCACTTACTGCTTGCAGTGTGTGACGACATCTCGCAGGATCTTTGTTTGTTGCCGGAAGAAAACAGGAGTCATGCTGAGAGCAGGTCAGAGCGGAGTTAGCTGTCCCAGAGTTCAGCTGAAAGTTTTACTGCAACTATTGAAAACAATGGTTCGTGTTTTTGCTTCGCCGAAGTGCAAGAACAGGATGTCGTGCAACACCCCGTACAGCTTTTACAGGCTGACTTTGTCGCACAGCAACCTGCTGAAGTTGTGGCTAATTGTGGTACAACTGGATGCTAACGCTCCTGTCCAAACACTGCGCCTGGCAAACCATCGGGTCTGCACTGCACACTTTTCTCAAGATGACTCCTGCCAGACCAAGAAGAGAAGACATCCCATCCTGAAACACTTCACCAAACACACCTCAGGAAAACAGCTGTCCCACTCGCTGCAATGAAGACATTCTTCAACAAGCAAAGATCCTGTGAGACGTCGTCACAGAGTGAACGGTAAGAGAGACGCTTTACATGTTGTTGACAGAGATTACACTGGTGATGTGAGCCGGACTGTGGCGAAAAAAAGCACGTTTAATGTACAAACTTTTACGGACCATTTTGCCCCGACAACTACCGTTATAACTCGTTTTGCGGCTGCAAATGTGTGGTGCATTATGAAGCACAAAACACAACAGAGACCCCAGACTGTTTAGCACTTAAAGTCATAAATCAAGCAAGAAAGTGATAGAAATAAAAGGTGATGCCCCTAGACCAACTTTTTTAGTACATGTTGCAGGCATTAAAGTCAGAATGTTAAGTGTATATGTACAAAAAAACAATAAAATTAATCACTTTGAACATTAAACATTTGTACTGTATCCAATTAAATATAGGTCGAAAAGGATTTGAAAATCATTGCATTATGTTTTTATTCACATTTTACACAGTGCCCCAACTTTTTTGGATTTGGGGTTGTATTTATACAAAGTTGTCTGAAATGATTCGGCAGTTATCATCTTTGAAAGGAACAAATCACGCCGCTGATATCAAAGAAATCATCACTCAGCTTCAGCAGTGACTCTGAACATCTCGTGTAGTTGCTTTTTGAACTGAACTGTGTTCAGTCACTGCCATGAAACATCTCTCACTCCCGTGAGAAGTATGACAACAATATTTAACTGCAGTGTGAAGGTAGCCAGTGTCCTGCACCAACTGCAGATGTTTGGGGAAACGCATGAAAATCAGGTATGAAACAGAAAGTTGTTGTTGTAATTTAAACAGAGTGAATTCTACAATGTTTAAGACGTAGATTTAAGCATTTTAGAGATATTTACCATGCAAGTTATGCTGCAAACTCCTGCACTAGAGTTTGGTTGTGTTCTGAGATGTAAATCCTTTCATCTGTGATACAAGAACTTGACTAAAAATTACTCCAGACCCTCCGCTGCCTCACTCACATACACATTTTTTATCTCCTGGGTAACAAATTAATTATTAACTGAATATTTTGTGAGTAAGATTTCTTATTTACCTTCAGCTTGTGCTCCTTCCTGTTGACGATCACGGCAGTAATCTGTTGGTCCATGAAGATGAGGATGGTGACCAGCAGGGCAGGAAGAGCCGACGCCAGGTAGACCCACCAGGGGTTTCCTCCAAACGGGGGCACAAACCAGCCCCGGTTAGGACTTGTTGGCTGTGAGGAAGGAAGACAGAAACTTCAACTTAAAGGACAGAAGGACTTCAGGAATGTGATGTTTGCTTCTGATAAACACTCTTTTCTTTGTGTTTTTTACTGTATATGTTACTAAACTATAGATCACTTCATATTTATGCCGATAATTTTCAAAACCTATTAGATTGATTTATTTTACATTCTTCTGGCAGAAACCTTTGTTTTGTTTTGGAATCTTATTAGATTTTATGAGGCAATAAACTAAAATTAAATGCTGAGTTGTGCATTTGGTATGAACTCTTACGGGGCGGGGAGGGGCTCACCTTGAATTCAGTTGGCACAATGAGTTTCGGAGTATCAACTCCTACGAGCATATCAACTCCACAGAAGATGAGGATGGCCAGGATGATGGCAAAGTCACTGATGAGTTTCCTCACCTGGGTTAAAGTAAAGACAAACATGTCTAAGTAGCTGTGTAAACATTCGGAAACCTAAATCACTCCTTTGACAGACGACCTGTTGGATTAATAATCTTAGCGTGGCTGACTGACTGACGCTGACTCACAGTGGTGGGGAAGAACTGGCTGCTCTTGAACTTCTTCAGACCCATGGAGCAGGTGTAAGTGCCGAAGAACAGGATGAAGGACATGAGGGTGATGTCTGGGACGAAGTCGCAGGCCTTCCCCACCAGCTCCCCTTTGTACTTCAAGCACTCCGTCTTTGTGAGCGACGACCACGTGGTGTTCATTGGCTGCACACAGGAAACATCATGGTTATAAAGAAACACTTCTTCATGCATGCAGTGACAGATACAGTAGAGGGCTTTAGTTGAATTAATGTCATGAATCAGTTGTTGTCCTGAAGGGGCTGAGAGGAGCGGACTGATAATTGTCTCAGTGTTTTGGTCCAGTGAAGATAGATAAAGACAAGCCAACATGCAGTGTCACAGTAACCTCAAACTGGAAAGAATGTGCTTATCAGACTGTTGAACCGACAAACACAACACAACTGCCTGTATCTCGCCTCTTGTGGCTGGTATGTGATTTGTCTTCTCAAGATTATCAGATTCCTTCAGTCTGAATACTGCTTGAAAGTAGTATATATAAGGCACACCACAGTATACAGGAGCTATGCTGAGATGGCACACAGTAACATGGATGATCAATCAGCAATTTTGCGAAGAGTGAACATAATCAAAGATGACTGAAATAATGTAAATCTTTTGTTTATCTCAGAGCAAACTTACCAGATCTGTGTTGTTCAAGTACCAGACTGAAGTACCTTCAATATGATCACCGATGATGACTGTACTGTTCTCTGCAAAAACACAACAAAACGTCCTGTCATCACAGGTTTTTGCAGACATTACTGATGTGTGAAATGAGTCACATGACTGGGGCCAGCAAGTCGACACTTCACACAGATCCGCTTTGTTTGAACCAATCCAACATCATCCAGTCAAGTTTGAGGAGAGGTCCAGGAAGAACTAACACTACTTTAGTGAGCTCCAGTTGGAAAAATGTCATCATGTACAAAAAATACAAGGTGGTCAACCCAAAAAAAGCAATGGCAGTATGCAAAATGTGTGAGGCAGAAATTATAGACGAAGATGCAATTACTTCCAACTTTGTTTGAAATTTGAAGCTGCACAAAGAAGGGGAAGTCAAGTAACTTTGTTAATCAATGAGGCTGGAAACTCACTGTTACATGATGACTTGTTTATGACTTCAAACTCAAAGTTTTGGCCGTGAGACTTGGACATTGACTTGAGACTTGGACAACACGGTGACACATTCAGTTCAGCTGTATTCCAGGGTTATTGCAGTTAACTAAACTAAGCTAAAAACTAAAACTAGGTGTGATATTGTGTATTTACAAAACTAACTAAAATAATATATAGCAAATGTCTTTAACATTTGTTTGTTACTTTGGTTAAATTTGTCAACACAGTAAACATGAGGAGGTACTGGTGTATATTGAGAGCAGGATGTATGTGTGACTGTGAGTCAATTAGCTTCACAATATTGAGTTTGTCAGGGGCAAGATTTAAGAGGTTCAGAATAGGTATTACGATACAAATACAGTATTATAATTCGATTTTTAGGTTACTTTTTCTTATTTCTTATCACTGTATTTCATTCCTCTGTTCCTTTTGTATTAAATGAGAAAATCTCATATCTCAGGATGCCTCTGTGGCTCAGCAGTTAAAACGTTGACTATAAATTACAATGTCCCTATTCAAGTCTGGCTGGGGACCTTTGTTGCATCTCTCGCTCCCTCGCTGTCTTGAAAAAAATGTAGAAAATGCTCTCAAAACAAATTTTGTAAAATATGTCACTCTGGACCAGTATGTTGAGCCGAAAACTGACCAACATGGAGCCAAACTGTTAGCTTGGCTTCGGCGTCAGCCACGACTTTTCTCTGACTTACTGCCAGTGTAACACCACTCTGTTTCAATGATGTGTCAGCTGCTCACTCGACAAAAGTAAGCATGTGTTGTTTCCCTTCCCTGGTATGCACTGTACTCCAGTATGTGGAGCGGCACGAGGAATAGCTTATGTCTGTCTGTGTGTGTCAGAGAGATATTTTTGAAAGCAGCAGGGGATTACCAGTAATTCAGGGTTGCCCCCTTTTCATCTCTATCAGAAAAGAAAATAAAGAGGCATGCTGCGTCGTATTAAAGTCTCATCAACAGCACTTGTTCACTTTTTTTATTGTCACAACCACAAAAAAAAAGCCTTTGTGCTGATTGTAACATCACACCATTTACGCCAAAACAAGACAGCAGGCCATAAAGCTGTAATTACTTCCTACAACGAAACAAGCTGAAGTGAATGATTATACCATCCCTCTAACTACACGTACCAATGAAAATGGAAACTCTTAGTTATCATGTAAACAAGACACAATTACAAACATATTAACCCTCCGTTTAACTTGTCTCATCCAATTAAACTCTCTCTAACCAGTATCCTCTTGCAGGGCCGGAATTATGCTCCTTCTACCCACACGGCCATTTTGACACGACCTTCTGAACTGGCTGCTGTGCCCTTAAAAGAAAGTAGTTAAAACTGTCACATCCTGGGCACACCTCTTGCTTTTCATTTTGGAGCACATGGTAACAGATTAAAGCAGCCACGTGATCTGTTGACAGTCATATCGACATCATACAGGCGACATAACACCTCTGATGACAGTTTTAATGTCTGTACCTGTAGAGTAGAGTGTAGATTTATCAGCTCGTACTGTTTTGTCTTTATACAATGTAGTTATCACTCATTGTTATTACACCACTGGTTTTGGCATTGGTTCTCTACATTATAGCTGATATGCCCCATTAAATCTGCATTTATCAAAGGCCAGAGTGGCCTTGTCCTAAAAATGACTTAGTTCCAGGCTTGCTCTTCCTTGTATTGTTGCAAGTGAATTAAATTAAATGTTTCACTGTAACTTTAATGCTCAATCTAGAGTCACCCTTACGGTACCGACACATTAAACAAACAAACTACCTGAATGTGACCAACTAAACAACTCAGAGTTGAGCAGCTTCTCACCTAGAACAGCAGGAGCCATGCACAGGCAGTCGTATTGTGTGACATATTCCATCCTGAAGTCGGAGTTGATGGGGTAGTGGTGAGCTAGTTTGAGCATCTTCTTGAAGGCATCGTAGATGAAGATGAAGCTGATGAGACAGGAGAAGCCCTCCTCAGTGAACCGGGTGAAGTACTGAACCAAGAAGCTGGCGTCAGTGGCCACCAGCACCAGGCAGAGGAACGCAGACCACAGGCCGATCCACAGGCGGAACTCCAGGTAGTCAAAGTCATTATCTCTGCATGAGAAAAGAAACAGCAGATATTCAAAAATAATCAGTTAATTCTAACATTTTATATGACGGAATAAAGAAAAGGTTTTAAGAATATAGTCGTCATATTTTGATGAAAAACTTGCTGCTTTGTGCTTAAACACAAAGTTCATGGACTCTTTTTATGTGATGTCAACCACATTACAATCCACTATCTTGTTGCTGCTGTTTACCCCAGATGCAAATTGAAAAAAATCACTACAGAATTATTTCTTGAATATACATATATATGTATAAATAACTGTACGCATCTATTTTATATTTTATCCTATTCTATTCTAAATTTAATTGTCTGTATATATGTTTTATGTCTGTGCAGCATGAAGGAACTACAACTTTCATTTATTGTCCAATCCTTTGTTGTATAATGATAAATAAATTACTTTGATAAAGCTGTAATTTTCAAGAAAAAAAAAAAAAAGGCCAACGTTTTTAAGCAAAGATAATATTTCATGACTCAAGTTCTGATATCAAATAGACTTAAACGACTTTGTTTTCTCAAAATATTTAATCTTTTAAGGTCCAGATTTTACTGGATTTACTGGCAGAATATGGCAGAAATAAAATATAATATTCATAAGTATGTTTTCATTAGTGTAAAACTACCTAAAATAATTGTTGTGTTTTTGTTACTTAGAATGAGCCGTTTATACCCACAAAAGTTATAGCAACTAGCAGCTAGTACTCAAGAAAATGCAGCATTAGTTTGAATAAATGTTTGTCCATTGCTGAAAAGATCTGTATGTTGCAAGTATACAACCTAACAAAGTATATAACATTGGTCAGGTATTTTTAGACATTTTAATGCAGAAATGTTACATATTATAGCTTTAAACATGTCTGGTTCATGTGGTGCAGCTTTTAGGAACATTCATAACAAGCATGTTTGAGCTTTTCTCAACAAACAAAGTGTATTGTGACATTAGAAAGCACTTTTTAAGGCCTAAATCATCTGTGATTAGCAGTTGGGCTTCTGGCAAACTGACAACATGCAGAACGTACTTGCTGAAGTTGAAGAGCAACCGTTCAAACACCAGAACTGGACCGGTGCTGCTGAGGATGGTAAGAGGCTGGCCGGCGAGCAGACAGAACACGCCGCCTGCGATCGCTGTGCCAAGAAAACTCTCCAACACACCCTGCACACGCACAGAGGGGAGCAGTCAGGGAATAATTCAGAACATGAATAGAAAACACAACCGATAAAAGCCTCAAATCTCAGTCTGACCTGCATGTTTTCCGTAGCATCCCCCAGCAGACCACCAAATGTGATGGCGTTTGTCACAGTTCCCAGGTAAATAAACAAAATGGCCGACAAGGCCTGAATGTGAAATGCATCTGTGAAGTCACTGACAAAGAAAGGCGCTTTTCTTTTGATGTCAAGTAGGAGACCCCCACAAAACCTGAAAACACAGATACAAAAGGTGTAAATAAATATCAAACGAGTGATTCTCATATCAAAACTATTATTTGAAATATTTAGTATTGTTCATGATTTCATACTTTCCGGTCTTCTTCAGCTCCTCCCCTACAGCGTGTCCCCCTCCGCCATGACCTCCATCGTGAGGCATATCTCCGTTCATCTGGGAGTCCCCTCCTGCATACTGGTTTTTCCTAAAATACACACAGTTCAGTTCAGTCTGGCAGCCTTTTTACCTCTGACTCACAGTTTATCACAGAAATCGATATCTGATGCATATGTTTGAATGTCTCAGATGTCTACTGATGCTGCAGCTCAGCCTGCAGTTCTTGAGAACAGAGCATTAAAGGGATAGTTCAGATTATTTAACGTGGGGTTGTATGAGGTACTTGTTCATACTTAGTGTATTGCCAAACCAAATATCGCTCTCTCTAAACCAACCAAAATCCACTGACAAAATCATCAATTTTAACTAACAGAACATGTTGCTTGTCTATTGCTGCCTCAAGCTGTTAGGTTGTTAGTGTTGTTGTCTGACTTCCCTCCCCTTTAACTATGTTCATGGCCTCTTTCTTGTGTCGTCAGCCAGTGTTGATGTGTGCACTGTGATTAAATACCGTGATTGATCAGTGCCCACAGAAAGCTTCCTGCTTTACCGAGTGAAACTGCAGCTTTTAGATAAAACCCGCTGCTGCTCTTTCATAATTGAACACTGTGCTGTTCACCTGGACACACTTCAGTGATTCTGCAACCACTGCTCTTCTTTAACATTATGTAGTTACTGCACACACAGCACTCGGAACAGGTGCAGATCTGCGGCTTCCTAAATGTTTAATGAGTTTCTTTTCCCCTTAGTTTTCATAATTTTCTTTTACAGCAAAGTCAGATTTAAATGTACCCATGCATTGATTATTTGTTTGTTTT
>JAJHUR010115336.1:1205-11923 GCA_027495735.1 Lutjanus campechanus | reverse complement strand
TGTGTGTGTGTGTGTGTGTGTGTGTGTGTGTGTGCGTGTGTGTGTGTGTGTGTGTGTGTGTGTGTGTGTGTACAGTACATCCTACATGGATTAAAGCAGACCTTGTTCTGTTCTTGTCTGTTGTTCTGTATATGAATGGAGGTTTTTTTTTATGCTGATGGTGTTTGAACAGCGGGCACAGTGGCCACACTGATAATTACCTTGTGGAGGTTGAGGACTCACAGTGGTAAATCTAAAGTCTCTGTGGGTGCTGAGTAAGGCACTGCTGTACGTCTCTGAAACACGTCGGCACAATAAAGGAACTCGGCTGCTCTTGAGAAGTTTACTTTTTGTGAAAGTTTTTTTTCATTTTATCTTATAAAACATGGACACAGTTCAGGGAGTCATTATGACAACGACAGTAAAACAAGTTTCTGACTGATCATCTCATGATGAGTGTAGGACTCAAATATCCTTGCATCAAGAGTGCATTTTATTCAAAAGCAAAACGTACTTTAACTGTACAGAACCATAACCAGACCTAGAAAATCCTGTTATACAATATATTCAAACTACGTAAATATGTCTGAAAGTACATATTAATAACATAGCAACATAGCAAAGATAAATCAGCCTTAACATAACACTGTCCAATCAATTAGCTGTATTATTATGCAAATGTACAGACACTCCTGTGAGCCACAATGGATCATTTCGTAACCTCATGATCAAGAGACTCTGACATATACTTCCACTTCAGAAACCACCCGTCAAAGTGCAGAGGGTGACGCTAACACAGCTAACACTAGCCATGCTACAACTGCTCTTGACTTAAAAGCTACGGGTAAGTGCAAATGAGAGAAGAAGTGAAAAAAATTCAATGCTGTGTAGGGACGTGAACATCATGGTGGTGCTAGAGGAAAGGTTTGGGTTATTAGGATTCCAGTCTCTGGGCATCACTGATATCTCTACCAAGTTTCAAGGCAAAACATCCAACAGCTTTTGAAACTCTGCTAGTGAGGCTAAAAATGTGAACATTAAAAGTGTGAGGGCCCAGGTGGCAGAGGAAATAAGTAAAGAATGTATATGTGTGGATATGATGTGTTTATATTCAGCATGCACTTTGAGTGATGTGAATGTGGAGAAGCAGTAAAAGGTAAAAATCCAAACACTGCTAACCTATGAGTCCAGGTGACAGCAAGAGATTGTTAAGACGAAGAAAATATCTTAGAAAGCTGTGGAGGAATGAAACAGACAGCCAGATGGAAAGATGTCACAGCCCTGCCCAAAAAGTGGCTGGCATTGTTTTGTTTTTGTTTTTTTGTCAGAGTAGAAATCTTGAGAAAGCAGATGAGATAAAAACAAAAACAAAAACAAAAAACAAAAAACAAAAAACAAAAAACAAAAACAAAAAACAAGCTAAAATAGTATTCTGCGCACACAAACCTGTTTTAATGTACCGAGGACAATGTAGTGAACCATGCAAGTTTACCTGGGCTCAGATCTCTGCTGAGTGTATACAAGCAAGCCAGATGTATAAGAAAGCCCTGAATCATGTCACAAAGCAGAGTAAAAGGTTATTTTTCATAGTTATTAGAGAGTTTCAGCTTATTTCCCTCCTTATTGCAGGAGAGAGGGAAAGCTTTGGTGTGGTGGTGCAGAGTAGAGAGGTCGACATTTCACTGAAGTCCAGCAGCTACAGCAACAAACTTTTTTTCCTCAACTCAAGTTTCTGAAGTCTGAAGCCAATTATTTAACATCAAACCCCCTCGCTCTAGACACGCAGACTAGTTAAGAAATTTAGTGCAACAGTGCAATAAAGTGGTCTGTCTGCTGTTCTATTAGCCCATCCATCATGATCAAGTACAACACTGACAGTAAATGCTGAGCCATGAGAGGGAAATGTCATAATACATCTCTCACCAAGTATTAACAAGACAAGTAAACACAAAAAAACCCACACAGACAGCTCTTTAAACCTCTTACTGATGCCGTTGCACAACATAAACAATATAAACAGGATAAACCAGCCAGCTTTACAAACAATACTGACTTTTATTTTTGCCTTGATGTGAGGAACTGTTGTAACTATTGCAGTTTTCCTTCAATATGTGTGAATATTCCTGATATATTTTCCATCAACATGATGCATAAGCACTGCAGTGTGTGTGTGTGTTTGTGTGTGTGTGTGTGCAGTGGGTGTGGATGAGCAAAAGAGATGAGGAAAGAAGAGAGCACCAGTGGCTGTGCTGAGAGCAGACAGGTGTTGGCGGTTGAGATTCCCTAAAATCTTGGTATATCGCCTGAAGGCGGTACGTTACGTCCTGCGTCACACAGAGTGTCGTGTACCTGATGTGTGGTCTCAACAGCTTGCTTTCGGCCATCTCCTCACTTTCTGGATAAACTAAGAAAACAATAACCTAAAAAGTTGTGTATTAACCTAATCTTTGACTAAGATTTGTCCGCAGATTTTCACATGACTTTTACTTGACTGTAGATTCTCCAATCGACCATCATAATGTTTTACTGGAAAATGTAAGTAGTGGTAAATACACCTTGTTTCCCTTCAATGATTGGCAGCTGATCTGAAAATACATAGGTAAATTCTCAGCCTTATTTCAGAGAGGTGGATGAACTTTACTCAGGTTTGCCCCCACTATGATCCTCAACTAAATATTGCTAATATATATTGACAAATGGAATAAATTATGTCCAACAGCAATATACTAAGATACAGGGTCTGTACTCCCAACAGCAGAGTAGCATTGTGCTATAAACATCAAATAAACTGAGCTCATATTTTATGCATGTTTCATTCAGTCTATTTTTTTTATTGCCAAACCTCACAAATGAAACTAGCCAATGCTTTGTTACTCAGTCCAACTATTTTTGTGAATTTGTGAACTAAGTGTGAACTGAGCTGCGAAACCACACGCATGTGAGCGAAATGCCAAGTTTTTAGGAAGCCCCATTGGAGATCAGAGCAGAGGGACTAAAGTTTAGCAGTGAGGTTGCCTCGTGGCAGTAAATGTACAGTTTGACCACAAAAACACTGCAGAAAAAATGTAAGATTTCTCTGTGTCTGCTGGGTGAAATGAAGGGAGAGTCTGTGGGACTTAACAGGAGCTCCACAGCCCGAGATCAGCTCACTCTGCTCCGCCTAGCTTAAAAAAATGTCCTGAATTCTAAATAAATGCTTCAGTTTGCGTTTATGCCCATCAGATGCAGCTGGGGCGCGAGACACCAGGAGCTGGTGGAGACAATTGCACTGATAAATATGAAAGGATTTCTGCAAGTGAAAAACTCATCTGACTGATCTGCACATTCTGATGGAGGGACTTAATGAGGACCAAAAAAGAACATTATAGAACATTATTTAAAGGCTCCTGTAATGTCACTGAAGTTTCAAATGTTATGGGGACATATGGAAGAGATATAGAGGGAACGACCAACCAACTCCTAAACGTTCCCTGAAAGTCAGCCAAATAACCTCTACCCTCTGCCCTTCAAAGGACTCGACATAGCGACAATCTGGGAATGTTCTTGGAACAAGCGTGGATTTACAGAATGGTCTGGGAATGTACAATTTTAATTAAGATAACATTTTTGGCCTAATGTCCTGGTACTGTATACACACAAAAATGTTTCAAAAAAAGGTTTCAAAAATAAAATAATTAAGTATGAGATGATGACTAATGAACAGAATAATTTTTTAACCAGATGCTGGTACTTGACATTTTATTAAGTACAGAGAGTTCAGGACAACAACATGAGTTTTTTTGTCCATTACACAGATACTTTGCTTGACACTTTTATGTAAATCACCGTCTCGAATATTATGTAATTTGAATAAATGAATTGCTCCTCATATATAATTTAAAGCATACATGTGTAGGATTGTTGATCACAACTGTGTGATGTCAATGATGCGGATATGTGTCCCTGCAATGATAAAACCAGGGACGTCTCTTAGATTCAATAATGCCGTTATCTCGGCTTGTATAGTTCACATCCAGTGTGAAGGAAATGTGAATTAATGAGCATAAAAGCAATAATTCAGTAAGTGAGATATTTAAAGACATCAGTGGTCAAGATCAGCCTCTAATCAGTCAATCAAATCAACCAATCATACCCCCACAATCTGCAACAATTATTGTTTCATGCAGACTTTTATTGTCATAATGATTTAATCTTAGTTTGAGATCCTTGTCAGCAACTGTGTTAAAATGAGCTCTCATTGAAATCTTTATGAGTACGACCAAAGGCTGTTCTGGGAGCACACGAGCACAGTTTGACATCAAATCCAATCAGCAAGGAAAAGAGGTCTCCATGTGGTGCTGCTGCACCCACTAATGTGTTTGGCTCTGGGCCACTTAACCTGCTGTGAGACCAGGGAGCTCCATCCATCATCAAGAATCTGGTGTGGTTTATAACAGTGAAACTTACTCACATCAGCATCTGGCAGCATCTGGCTGTCATATTATAGTGGAGTGTGGGGATATATAATCACTCCAGAGGGCACTTCTTGTCCAAGTCCACCAGTGGTGGTAGTCATTGAATACAGACAATGTAATAAAAACCGGTTTATAATATAATACATTTTGTGTTAATTAGTTGTGATCAATTATTATTTCAGCACTTTTATTGAAAAATGTCAATGTTGTAACATTGACAAGCCACAAAACAATGACTGAATCCCAAAAGAGACTCTAGCAATGACCAAAAAGTGCAGGCCGACAGCTCACTACAACAACCTTATGTTGATACTCACACAAAATGTCAACACCCTGAATGAAATATTAAATAACACAACACTGTGAACAAATCCGAAACACAACCCAAAAGGCTCAGCTCGTCTGTTGCAGAGCGTGTGTTTGAAACCGGCAAAATCTGCATTCAAATGCAAAACATGAACCCTCAACTACTCAGGCAGTAAGTGTGTAAGTATGTCAGCAAAATACACCGAGTGCTTTAATATTCAGATCAATTTAATACTATTTGATTCATTTCAGGTTGACACATTTATTAGCGAAGAGAGGACACAGTGATTTGTTTATTATTCATATGAATCTTTTGATCATAGCGTACCCCAGACACAGTCACTTTCCCAAATCTAATAAACTTTACAGGTACTTTCACTTTTAATTTAATACAGCAGTCAGCCAGTTCAAGTGAGGTTACAAGCTGTTGTATTGACAATAAATAAATAAATACATTTATCAGCTTGTCCTGCCAAAGAGAGACTGAAGGATGAGAAGACAGACAGTGGAGGTGGCACAAGAGAGTGACCAGAGCAGGATGGATAAATAAATAAGGAATGACCAGTACGAACCTGTACAGTAGGTGTTCAAAACCTGTGCAGTTTGTCATTATATCTGTCTCCTATAGATTACATTTATATGATAGTACAAACAATGTGTGGGAAACATAGGCTCCTGGATTGTGTTTTTAAATGAAAATAATGAGGAAACACTGCTAATGAAATTATCTGGCAACTCGCAAAATGTCAATTCTGAATGTATCAGTGGTAAAATACTTAAGAAACTTTGGACTTTCAACACACAAAGCACCTTTACCTCACTCTGATGACATGTTCAGGTAAAATGGGACCGAGCAATTCAACTTAATTAAAGAAAAGTTTGTGTTTTTATGGTTAAATGTATTTATCAGGTCAGTCATTGATTAATTAAATGTTCTTACTGTTCTCTTCTTTCCTCCCTCCAGTGATGACGAATCCCTCCCAACTTTTCTACCTTGCTTTAACTGCCTCCTTGATGTTATATTGTCTACAATGGATATTAAAAATGTTAATATTCTCTTTCAAAGGTATATTATCGGGGGGGGGGGGGGTCCAAAGACTGTACTTTAAATAGGATTTCAACCATTTTGATATATTTTCAGGCTGTTTAATAGACTGTCTATGGCTCCAATTCGCTATTTGGGCTGCAGTACTTATTTTTGGATGTGCATTTGTTACATAGTGCTCCTTTAAAGTGTTTCACTGTGATTAGGGTGTAGATGTAGTCTTAGAAAACTGTCAGTCAAAGAATTAAGGATTAGGGTTTTCAAATACTGGCAAATCAGGCAGTTTCACTTAATCTGGAAGATTAGTATTCCCTCGGTTTTCCCATTATAATTTAATTACAGGGACAAAGAGGCCAACTACACCTGAGTCTTGCCTTTTATTGCTTGAGCACCACCCACTAACACACCTGTTTCTGCTTCATCACTTAGCAGCACCTTCTATGAAGCCACCTGACATCTTTATTCCCACAGTCTCACCCTGAACACAAATATCAGACAACACAGAGAGATACTGAGCTTTGAACCTGTGTAGTGGTGAGATATTTATTGTCTGGTAAGATTTCTTGTCAGTCTTCTCTTGTAGGAGGCAGAAACAATTTTGACAATGAGAATAATGTTGCAAAGGTTTTTTCTTTTGTTTGTTTGTTTGTTTTTAATTTAATATGACCTGATATTTGGGTTTCATTTCCTCAGTATGTTTAATTTGAAGTTAGTAATCATGAGTTCTACAGAGCAGTTTTAATGAACTGGTTGAGATGTTTTGTAACCTCAGGTAGCTGCTGACTTGATTCAAGAAAAGAGTAGTTTACTCAGGTGTGCTGAACACCGAGTGATTTTTAATGTGGCTGTGGTCAGTCTAGTGTGACAAATCCTGAGTTTTATAGAAAGCATATTAAAGTAAAAGGAAGGGAAGTTTCAGGGGATTCAAACATGAAATTTCTGTATTTATATACATGAGGTTGCCCAAAATATGATCATAAACTTGAATCAACTGCTATCTGACACAAAAATGGAAAGTTTTTGTTGGTTTAGTTTATTTATTTAGTAAACTGCATCAGTCGTACAACTGATAGCTGGATGTAGATCCTGCACTTGTCAGTGTTCTGCAGCTAAAGGGCAGTAGACTGAAATAATAATACAACTCTGTTTAGTCTGCACCCACTGCGTTTAAGAACATTTTACCTCGTTGATGTGTTGATGTGAAATAATCATTGGAGGCAGCGAACCTTAGCTAAGCAGCCAGACACTTCAGGTGTCTTTTCATTTCGGCTGTGTTTTTGCTCTCCATCCTCTTTGGGAACATCAATATGTAGATAATGAGTCTGTCATTATGTATAGAATAGATTTAGTAGGTTAGCTAGGTTTTGTCAATGTTGTATAAATTAAATATTTTGAGATTTCTTTCCAAATAGACCAAGTATCTTTGATAATAATACGTTGAATTTGTGCATATGTGTATTTTCAGACATATTTTAACTTTTTGTTTAAAAAAAAAAAAAACCTTTTGAAGACCCATGACCTAACCTGTTGTGGTTAGCTGCCTGAACAGAACCAACTATCTTTCTCATCTTTACTCGTCAGGACATACCGAACAGAGATTTCATCATCATTGTGTTGCAAATTTTTTCCACTTCCATTCACTGTGGCTCCCCAGAAACTGTTTACAGCCGCCTGTGGTGGCCCACCTCCCACTTTGAAAACTTTTTTTAGATGATCCATGGTTTTTCTTTTCACTGGATGTTGCCTGAGCTGTATAATCCTCACACAACCGTGTTCCATCTGTCCCGACTCCCTGCAGAACATCATCATGGGAGGCAGCTGAAACACAAAACTCCTGCCAGCAGTGACAGCAGGGGACCGGACGCTGGTGTATTTTCCCTGACCTTCACCAATCCAGCAAATAAATCACAGGCTTTTACTGGGCAACAATACTATACACCACTTCATCAAAACAGATGTCAAAATATCAATAGCATTTCACTTGGTCCAGAGAAATGACAGCCACAAATTATGAAAATATCTTCAACATTAATCTATGCTACATCCTAATTAAACTTTACAGACAGTAATTACCTTTAGTTGTAACTGTGCACAACTTAATATGTTTATTGCTCTCATCATGATTTATTTAAATCATTTTACAGTTGGAACGGGCTTTCTTTGGCTTTATTAGCTCATATTGGTTTGCACTAGAGGTTCTGACATAATAGGTACCAAATGAATGCAGAAATTAGAAAAGCAGCTGGCAAAGCAGTCATGTTTCATCTTAACTCCCCAAGTGCCCCTGATTGAAGCGTTGGTATGAAAAAGTGAGAGGAACTTTTGTTTAAAGCTGATATCAGTATTTTCACTCAACTTTGGAAAACATTTTTCTCTCCTCCTCTCCTCCATGGATCAGTGATGTTTTGAGCAGTTTGGAACTAAAAGGGAGATAATGAAGGACTGAAAAAAGAAAACAAATTTAAATATTTCTTTAATTGTGTTGCATGCATGAAAAATCAGTCAGACTTGGTCATTTAAGATAAGAAGTATAAAACAGTTGCAAAAACTTAACAGAGCATTTTATAATATACAGCATATTTTTTGTGACCAGTAAGAAATGTGTTATTGTATCTCTGGTGTCTCTGTAAAATAAGAGGCAGTGCTTTACTTTTGCCCTTTAACTTTAGGATACAATACTGTAATGTGTGTGTATCTATAAATGTGTATTCTGAGTTTGTCACACCAGAAACGTGTTGTTCACCACCCAGCTGAATTTGAGTAGAATTAAAAAAATCCCTAAGTATATAAAATTCTGAATCAGGTCGGTGACAGGGGGGGTCTATTTTTTCTTCTGTGTCGGGTTGTTGGAACTGAAGTGAACTGCTGGACTGATTTGGACTGAGAGAGTCAGTTTGTAACTGGCCATTAGAGAAGGTGAGGGGAGGGGGAGGTGGTGTGGTTTGTTTATAACTTCATGGGGCTTATGTAGTGTTGGGGGACCACAGCTCCCGAGGCATGTTTCAGGTCCATCCAAAAAAATCCTGAACATAGAAATCGTGAACAACAGTTCAACAGTCTTGATCCAGAATTCAGCACTACATAGTTCTCAGTGTTTTCACATGTTTAAAAACTATATTCTGACATGTACGATGTGTTTGGGAGAAAAACTCATTTTTCCTTTGCAAAGACTTTAAATGCAACTCAAAACATACGAACAAAAAGCTCTTTGTGGATGCAGTTTTCAAAACCGTATCATTTCAATTAATTTGCTATTGTAGCTGTGTAATATATAATTATATATAATCGTCAAGGACAAGGAATCAGAATGAACAATGCAGTATTTAATTTTTTTGTGCATAATTACACGCACTCAGATTTGATTAAATAATTTCATCTGCACAGTCATGGATGGAGGCAGTGGAGGGCAGCAAACACCACACAGGTCATAGTGTTGTGGAATTATAAAACAGTTAATTCCACTTGTTCAAGTACAAACTTTTTGCCTAGTCTTTTATACAGTCTTTTTATACTATTTTGTGTTATTTTTATACTATATACTATTGTTTTTATTGTGTTTCTTTTTCTTGTGATTTTTACTATTGCATACATCTGTCATGTTTAATATGTTCTATAAATGCAATGAAGCATCTTTATCCTCATTTTTATCCTTGTCTTTATCCTTCAGACACGGTCACGCCACACATCATACAGCCTCATTATAATTTCAAGGACAGTGAAACCTCTGGACAGGACAATTACTCCAGTGGAGCTGGAACAGATCATTAGATGTGAGAAGACTGTGGAAAAATGCTCATATAAAATTGTGGGTGTTAAGCGCAGCCACCTAAAGATAGACTTGCTCTCGCTCAGCTGAGTGTCAGCGTGGTGCTTTGATGTTCTGCTCTCTAAAAGGGGTTCCCATCTGGAGAACAGTGGTGAACAAACAAATTGGACAGAACAGGAAGAAAATGAACAGATGTGACACTGAATTTACAAGAAAATCTTTTTTTTAATAAGTAGGTTTTTGCACCAAAATGTAGTTGAGAGAAACGTATACTCCATGAAAGAACTTTTTAAAAACTTTACCTTTATTTTTTTTTTATTTTTGTGAAACTGCCATCTAATTCGGTTTGCAGCGGGAGATCACTCTGACGTATCTGATGCAGTGTTTCAATCTTTTTCTGACCCAGAGTTGATGCTGTGCTGCCGCAGGACATCAGAGAGAAAACCTGAAAGCATTTTCTCCATAAAATATGATCTAGATTCACCCAAATCAGTGAATAAAGTCATTCACTTGTGCTTTTGTACAGTAATGCTAATCAGTGAGGTCTGGTCCCCAGCCCATTGTATGCTCCATTTAGCTAACATCAGCTGCTGAGGGAGTCCGCTGTAAAATGCCTCACGAATAATCTGCTGTAACAGATACCTTTTTACACTAAGCGAATCAATCCCATCCAGTGGGCCTGTAAGCACAGTGTTTTGGTGAAGCAGAACAAGGGTTGAGGTGGAAAACATCTTGGTAGACACACTGACAGATCATGCTAAGTAATGAATCTGTCTCAGCTCTGCACCACTAAAAGATTAATCACAGATGTCATGATATTCTTGGTAATTTATGAAAACATGCTTCATATTTTGTTTTACAGGAAGAAGAAAGAAAACGGATTTCCCATGATTTTTGTATGAACATATTAAAACTAGATATTTTTATACATGTTTTGGTATATATTGTTAAATAGGAGCACAACAGTGATTACCCCCTTTTTTCCATAAGTGAATTTCCCGTTCATTCACTCCATTGATGTTTCAGAAAATACTAATATACAGAGTTTTAAGCTTGGAACCGAGTCAACAAACTAGATGAATCATGACCAAAAAACATCCGATTTGGAGCAAAAAAAATGACTGGAAAATGGAAAAAAAAAAAAAAAGAAAAAAAAAAAAGAAAGAAC
>JAJHUR010115332.1:0-12146 GCA_027495735.1 Lutjanus campechanus | reverse complement strand
AGTTAAAACTCCACAGGACTGTTGTGGACTTGTTTCAGTACAGAATACAGCCGCTCTGGTTCAAATGTGGCAAAACAGTAAAAGTTTGAAACCCATTTTTGTTCAGTTAACTGCTGAAATGATCCATATGATCCATATGAGGTTAGGTAATAATGCCAATTGCAGCAATCACACATTGTTATCTTTGCTCTTTATTTACCTTCATTATTACTAATGTTATTATTTTTCTTCTTCTGTATGTTTTTTGGATCTCTTACTCTCACACATTTTTGCAGATTGACACATCATTCAAATTTTCACATACAAAGCATATTCAGCGCAATGTATCTGTTACAGTGATTGAGATTTTTTTGTTGTTGTTGTTTGTTTGTTTGTTTGAATGGTGGTCTGTGGGAGTATGCATATAATAATCAATATCTCAAATACCACTCATGCTAAAGTGATGACATTTTATGTCTTGGCTAATCTCCAACAAACAAACAAAAAAGTAATTATGTAACTGCAGCAATTTCCCTGCGATCAGTTTGACCACATTTGGCCGAAATAGATAGAAATTATCACTTTTTTCCTTTTGTGTAATGTACATAAAAAACAACATTTTACATGAAAACACAGTAACTTTTAGGAAAAGTGAGGTACCAGAAACATTGAATTTTTTATTTCGGCAAAGTTAATGCACATTGCAATTGTCAAAACGATTGTCTTCTTTGTTCCAGTGTTTATTGTTTCATTTATTTTTCAAGCATTGAAGCATTTATTTTGCTGCTTTCAGCTTATTAAATGTGAGGATTTGTTGCTTTTCTTTGTTTCTGACAGTAAATGAAAAGTCTTTGGGTTTTGGACTGTTGATTTCGACTCTGCGAAATTGAACTTTTGAAATTATAGACTCATAATTAAACAATAATCAATAATCAGATTCATTAATAATGAAAATAATTGTTAGTTGCAGCTCTAGATCAAACCAGCACTTTCACTCTTGAGGGTGGGCATTGTGTCCCATGTGAAACCAAAAGTTGTCTTAACTTTTACGTTCTACAACGTTATGCTTCTTATGTCATGTGACATAAGGTACTTATTTTATACTTATACCAAACTGTAATCATTACACTACATTAACCACGGGGTTCAAATTACACAGGGGGTTTTGGGGGAGCCCTATTTTCCAGTGTGCACCACTACTAAAACATGTCACATGCATGTACATACATGGATGTGCATGGCAGCAAGGTCAATTTTAAACTTTTAAACTCTTACTGCTACAGACAGTTAATACTGTCAGTAACATTTCATACTGGCTAAATAAATTGCATGCATTTATTAATCAGAGCAAAAAACAAGAAACAAAATGACAAAATCAGCAGGGGGACACAGGCAACGTTTTTTTCTGCATCATATTTGTTTTTACATGGGAGGACTTCACATAAACTATTATATGCTAATAGAAACAGCTGTTTTGCTGCTTGCATCTCTCTCACACACTCTGTCTCCTCATTGACTGTCCCTTTACCTCCCTGTAACGTAATTTCAATTTAGATTTATGTTTATGATTCAGTCACTCCGTTGCACTACGGGTCTGAGAGAGTAACGTAATTTCAATTTTATGTATGTCCTGTACATATGTGGTATTGACAATAAAGAGACTTTGACTTTGACTGACTTGACTGTTGTTTACCTTCTGTCTGAGGATTGTTATAATTTGGAGGGAACGTGTTTAGTGCCAAAACTTTTATTTGCAACCACGAAAAGCAAGCAAGAACTAAAGTAGGTGACATGTTGTCTGTCTGTCTATCAATCTCTTCCTCTTCATGTCAGAACTACTACAGTGCGACTGCCCCGGCGGCACAAACAGAGCACACAGCATTGTGTTAATTAGTGAAGATAAATGTTCAGAAATTATAATGTCACGAGCGACATGCAGGCACACAGCATATTTTGTACTTTTACTAATTTACTTCAGGAACGTCATGTGTTAGAGCTCCCCTCAAACGTCCCCTAACTTTCAGGGGAGCCGAGCTCCCCTTAGCTCCCCTGTAATTCACACCGTGGTTAACTGCTTATTAAAAAGGCTTTGTGACAGCGTTTCATACAGACACTAATGGGTACCTCACGCATCACTACGAGATGCCGAGGGGTGTGACAAATACTTCCTTATTTAATGACTCGGGATGAGAACAGGGTGTGCCTGGTGCTGCCACGAGACAGAAATGATTGTAAAACCGTTCCTGGATTCTAACAGTAGCTCTGGGGAGAACAGAATAAGAATTTCTAGTGTTTATCAAGCTTTGTACGTTGTTAGTCAACCATGGCAGACCAGAGCCATATGTGGCACACTGACTGTACAGAAGGACATCATCATTAGCGATGTAATTATCATCATTGCCATCCATTTGTCAAGCTCTCTCTCCGTCTCCAACATATGGGACTGGGAGCAGGCAAACACTGCAGCTCCTCCTCGGGGACTGTGACAGCACGCCATCTCTGCACAAGCTGTACATGAGCTCAGCTCAAAACACCAGCCAGCAACACTGTGTTAGGTTGAGTTTAGTTCAACACATTACTGGCACTGAAGGCATGTGGGACTCAGTCAAGATCTCCTGTCGTCCAGCTTCCTAATGAGGAGCTGTTGCTGTTTGGCACGTCTCAAAGACACAAAATGACTGCTAGTAAACTGTAGAATGGATGTTCAGTGAGCTCTGCACCCCACAAGGGAAAGATTCAAGACAAGATATGATTGGATTAACCCCGTTGTCACAATTTACAGTACGACTGACTGTACAGGTCGATTACATCACTAGACAAGAGCGTTAATATTTTTTTCATCAGTGAGGACGTTTTTATACTTCTTGGTTTCTACATTATCTACACATAATTACAGCACGGTCAAAGTAGCTAAAATAAAAAATATTGTACACAGAAATAGTTGAAATGACTTAAAGTTTCAAGCCAACATACTGAAATAGATTAAGTTTTAAGTTTTGAAATAAACTTGATAAAATAGTTTTGCTGACCTGTAATCTTTAGTCGAGATAATTTACTTTTTTTTCCTTTAGATAAACTTGAATCTTTGAGTTTTAGAACCTAAAAAAGAAAAAAAAAATCATAAATTGCTCACAGTGAGCTGTGAACCTGATTTGTCTTTTTTAGTGCCTGAAAACTTTAATAATATTAAATAAATGATTGGTAAAACATTTTCAAAACTTAAGAATTTGAGTTGGGCTCAAAACTCTATAAAAAAATCTATTGCAGTCTGTTGCATTGAAATATTGAGTTTTCTCAACTTTTTTTGTTATTACATTGTATGACTATTACACAGCTCTGTTAAATACTCAAATCTGATTGGTCAATTGTTGCATTCAAAGGTCTAATATTAGTAGATAGCAGACCGTCACTATGAACAACAGACCATTGCTGTGAATAACAGACTGTTGCTATGGACACAGTTCTGATCAGAGGCTCTAAAGGAGGAAAAAAATCATTTATTCATAAATTTAAACTGATATTTTGTGTCAACTTATTGATTTTTTTTTATTAAACTCAAGCGTTTTTAGATATTTTAATGAGGTGGCTAAAGTACTCACATTCTGTACTCAAGTAGAAGTACAGATGACTCTAGTAAAAGTAGAAGTACTGATTCAACGTCTTTACTTAAGTAAAAGTGAAAAAAATGCAGGCTCTGAAATATAATAATAATATTATAAAGTAAAAAGTTGTCCTCTGAAGGACATTTCTTTCAGCTGTTTCTGTGCAAAGCTAACTGAACCCCACCTGTTCTCCACAGTCTCTGTTGATTTTGTCTTGTTATGTCTTTGATGTCACTCTTGTCTTGTTACATTTTTTACATCATTTTTTGTCTAGTTATGCCTATTACGTCTTTTTTGTTCTCTTCATCTTGATACGTCATTGTCGTCTAGCTACATCTTTTACGTCATATTTGTGTTGTTACATCTTTTACGCCGTTTTCTTCTTATGCATTGTTACGTCATTTTTGTCTTGTCATCATTTTCTTTTTCATTTTCATCTGGTTTTGTCATATTCGTCTTGTTTCCTCTCACATCGTTTTTGTCTTGTTCTGTCTTTTAGGCATTTTTATGTTATTTTCATCTTGTTACAACTTATGTTGTTTTCCTACTTTTTAGATGTAATGTTCATCTTGTTGCGTCACAATCGTCTTGTTACATCTTTTTTTTTGTTGTCCGCTTGTTGTATTGTTATGTAGTTTTTGTCCAATGTTGTTTCTGTCTTATGTCTTTTACTTAATTTTTGCCCTGCTATTTGTTGTTACATCATTTACATCTAGTTATGTCTTTTACGTCATTTTCATTTTGTTACATTGTATTTGTCTTGTTACCTTTTACATGATTTCTGTCTTGTTATGTCTTTTAATGCAATTTTTGTCTTGTTTCATCTTGTTGTCATTTTCATCTTGCATTAAAACTAAAGTAACAAGCCTTTTTTGAAAGTGTAAGTATAGATTTTTGTGTTAAAATGTAGGAAGTATAAGAATAGAAGTATAGGTACCTGAAAAACTTAAGTACACTAAGAAAGTATTTGTACTTAGCTCCAGTAGAGGTTATGACTCAGGCTAACCACAGCTGAACACTGGGCTGTAAGGTGTCTCCTCAGTGGACATTACTGATATTCACCAGAGTGGTAACTCCCCTCTCAGAGGCAGTTTTGTATCATAATTAATCTCATCTGAGAAGATTTACTGCCAGTTAGACCCTGAAAATAATTTGTGTGAAACTCCAGGGTGACAGTAATGAGATGCTGCTCTCTGTTGTGGTCACGCTGGGTGATTTAGTCTGATACAGTGGTGGTATTTTTTTTTTTTTACATGAACATTAGTGCAGCTTCAACACATGGATAGTTCTGGCATGTCATTACATCACACGTCGTTTAACCCTGTGTGAACCCTGCAGCCTCCTATTGGCAGGTTCCAAAGCCTAGATTCAACATATTTAGGCCTCAATTGGCTGCTCTCAAATGTAGATTAAAGAGTCCCCTGCCATCAGCGACCTGCCTGAGAGGCCAAATCTCATCTTTCAAATCGCCCTGCAACACTCTTTTTTTTAAAGGAACTTGCTTCTGTGTAATCACTTAGTTTCACCTTATTGTCATGATTCTTCAGACGTCTCCCCTCCAGCTGCTGTTGATCTGATCGACTGTTTAAAATCTTTTCTAAAGCAGTTTACAAAGCTTTTCTAATTGTGGCATTTCTAAAAGTGCCATAAATTTTCTTCCCCTTCTTCTCCTCCGTCTTTTGTTCCGTCTGTCTAATTATATACCAGCAAAGCTCCTGTGGCACCTGCTCCTTTGCCAGTGTTAATCATCATGATAGCAGGCCTCTCAGCTTGGTGTCCCCTGCCAGCTTCGGTGTCAGCCTACGTGTGATCCTTCAAATGAGACGGAGATGGGTTGAAGTCAAGGTCACAGCTGACAGGTGTGAGGGTTAATGAGAAGTGGCCGACGGACCGGACCCGCCCACTTGTACAACTGGCTCTGGGAGAACATGTATTTTCTTAGTAATTGTTTTTGATCATGAAAGTTAACATTTAAATACAAGATAAAAACTAACAAAAAGTTTCCCTTTCAAAAAAAAAACAAGACAGCATCCCTACTACGCGACACTGCTACTGGTGTGATGCACTGCTCGGCTTTGCCACCGAGCACTCATTTGCCACGGTGCCCTTTCAAAGGGTGACCAATGAGATAATAGTTGTGTGTGATGACACAGCCAGAAGCTACCGTAGATATATGATGAGATAAACTTTATTGATCCCACACTGGGGAAATCCACGTTACAGCAGCTCAAAATTTACAGGCAGAAAAAGGGGTGAGTGACAATAGAATACTTATAAAATAAAGATAAAATAGAAAAAATATACATTTAAAAGAACTAAAAATATAAAATATAAAGCACTACATTTGTCAAAACTGGAACTGGAAGCAACACAAGCAGGGAGTGATTGATGGTTGAGTCTTGAAAGGCACCTCAGACTCCCGAAAGATCTTGCAACAGTGATCATTTCAATGTTTGTACAATGCACACAATGAAAAAAAACATGTACAAAACTCATCAGAGTTTTGCCAATCAAGGGTTCCCTTCTAGACACGACAGAGAGTGATGGAAGAAAACTTTAAATCCAAAGTTAAAGTTAGCTTAGCTGTGCTTTGCCTCTCTGCACCCTACTTTGCAGTCAGCCGCTGACAAATTTCATATCATGTGAAGGCCCCTTTAGGGTATAACTGAGGCTGCTTCATAACCAGTGAAAAACTCTTTGTAGTAGATTTAAGTTATATGCTGTATTGTATTTCGAGCAATAATTGTGCATCGCATCACACATCCTCAGTGCTGCTGCATGCAAACACGTCTCTCCAATAATGTCATAAAATAAACATATCTGTATAGACATGTCCACATACAACCAGAGTATCCTTTGGTGTCTTCATCACTTTAATTTTGCCAACAAATCCCGCAATGGGGTAACATTACAACCAAGAGACCACTTTTGTACGTCTTCTTTGCTTTGTGTATTTCCCTGATGTTGAAATCAGGTGCATACAAATGCCCGGAAACCAGATTCCTGGTCATATGCCAGTGTCCAGGGACAACTGTGTCTTTGGTAGGTTGTAAGGATCAATGTTTATTTCAACTGCCTTTAATTTACGCAGATAATCTACTGTTTTCCTCACGGTTCCCTCTCCTAAAGACAGCCATGTTGCAGAGTGTTTTGCCACTCAGTCCAACTGAGGAAGTAAAAAACAGAATATTTTCTCATCTAACTTGGTGTATTAAGGATTTATTTTGAAAATGATCTTTGAAGGTTTTGGAGTTTTATTTTGTTTCTTGTCAAGCTTGAATTAAATGTGATGAGTTAACAAGGCATTAAGCTCATGTTAGTTTAATTAAAGATGAACTTGAGTTCAGATTGAAGGTGTACAGTTGCAAGACAGAAAAACTGGAATCATGGGGACATGCCTGGTGGACGACCATATAGGAGTTCAGACGTGCTACAATGACAGCTGATGTGTGTGTGTGTGTGTGTGTGTGTGTGTGTGTGTGTGTGCATCAGTCTGAATCATTTTCTCTGTTCTTACTCATGCAGTGACTTCTGCATCTTCATTTGTACGTGAGACCTGGAACACTGGATTAACTGTAACACTGTTCATTTTATTTTATTAATTGGAAAAGTGCTGCTGTGATGTCATCAATATGATACACTCCCATTTCCTCACAAGACAAGTGACAACTGACTATTTCACGACTAAAAACAGACTAAAAACAGAAGTCAAGTTTTGTAAGTCTTGTAAGGTTTTTACTCAGTACTTTCAAGACTTCGGTTTCACTAATGGCTGCATATTTATGGTTTAATATTACACATGTCCACTAAGGACATTGCATGTTGATTTGCAGTCATATGTAGTACTCAGACCTTCTGGTTTCAGAAAAAAATATAAACCTCTAGTAAATGCATCTATGTTTTCCATATGGGTGGGTGATTCTAATGACAAGTGGAATTTGATGAAATCCTTCACGTTTGATTACACTGTTTAAAAGTCTGAGTGGTTTAGTGAATATCGAGTGATAAAGAGCAGAAGAGAGATGAGGAGCTGTCAAGGACCACTGGTCTCCACCCACACCTCCCTCACCCACAGTAGACCAGGAGGAGGAAGACACAGTCCAAATGAATAAATTAGAGCTCAGTCACTTTCTGGGGAAAATGAAAACAAAGTTTTCACCAGCTGACATCCGAACACAAACCTCACATAACATCACAGTACCAGCCACCACAACCCACAAGCTCAGTGATTTAAAGGGAGAGGGTAGCTCGTTAGCCCGATTCACATTTGAGTGGATACATTTATTTTTACACCCACAAATTCACAGGAAGAGAAAAGAGACAGATTATGATGATAAGAACTACAAATATTATTATTATTATTATTATTCATAGATTTTAACTATGTTGTTCAGTTCAAGTCAAAGATTGAAGAAGTTAAGCACATCCTTTTAAACCCCTTTTAGATAACCCTGGTCATATTAACACCCCAACCCTCTCCAGGGTTTCAACAAACCAATGTCAGCACAGATGCTAGTAGGCAATTTGGTCATTTTCATCAGTGGGGACCAAAAGTGGTGCAGCCAATCAGTGTCCTGGGGGGTGGGGGGTGGGGGCGACGACTACTGGCAGCTACAGGTGTGGTTTTAGGTGTGATGACAGTGAGATGTGTCCATGGAAGCATCCTAAACCAACGATGGCGGCTCCTGAAAGATGTTAGCATAGAAACTGTGATAGCAACAGTTATTTCAGAACTGGAGAGTATTTCAGCAAGATTTTGATCTGATTGGTTGAAGTTAGCCCGTTTGGTTAGACAGATGGTTCAACCAATCACCTGCCAAGCCAAAGCGGTTTCTAAGGACGACTTCCCAGAAGGTTCTGTGTAACAAACCATCTGGCGTGTCAGGTTAGATGGACCTGGTTCTCTTCAGTCTAGGAAACCAACTAATGAACAACTCTGTCACTTCTGTATTTTTTTGATAATTTACTTTAATAAAATATCTTGCTACTGTCTGGTCACAGAAATAACAAAATATTTTAGGTTTCCGCTGTAGGATTAGGGTTAAGTTGGGTTAGGGTTCGAGCCATCAGGCCTTTTAAAATGAACAAATCACTTATTATGCATACTGTAGCATTGTTGTACATGTATATACATTATATGCTGACTGAACAGTGAAGGACAAATGTTTCTCTGAGCTTCATAAAGACTGAGGCAAACTTCCTGCCAGGGTGGAAACACCCTAAACACAGTGAAGCGTCTGTTTCTGACAGTTCAGCTGTCGTTCAGGCTCAGGTTCAGAGCCTGTGCAGTGATTGATATGAGGAAACATGATTCAGCTGTGACGTCCGACAGTGTATTTGGTTTTAAGTCACACTAAAACAAGGCAAACATCAGCACTGCTGCACCTGCTCTGCTACTGTTTTCTCTCAATATTCCTGGTGCTTTGTTAAAAACACTGCCGGCAAACAGAGACAATACCTCCTCAACCGCTCAAAGTGAGCAAGCGATGGGAAACGAGGAGTGCCAAGCTTGAGCAAAGGCTGAGACGGGCCATGGCAAACATCTCATTTGAAATTCACTCATTGCTTCTGAAAATCCTCGTATGAATTTTTATGCAAATGCTCCTTTCTTCTCGCTGTTTCCTCCGTGTTTATTAGACACAGTGAAGCAAAGGATGTGCCAAAATTAGCGAGATGGAACCTCCACTGGAGAGGGGGAGAAAAAAAAATTTGAGAAAAAGGGAAAAGTGTGGGGAAGATGTGCTAATGTGTGGAGAGTTCTCCCCGTGAACATTAGGAGTGGACTTGTTATGCAAGCTCCCACTGTATCCAGGCAGACAGAGAGAGCGAGAGGGGGGTGATGATGATCTAAGTGCTGTAGAGGGAAGAAAAGATGAGCAGCAGAGGATTCACTTCCTCAGTGTTTATATAAGAATATGGTCATATTATTGTTGCTTTCTTAGTCACAACTGCACAACAACATCAACAGTGTAGCATGACTGAATCTGTGCCAGCTGCAGAGCTGCTGTCCAGTCAGTGACCTCTGACCTCCCTGTAATCTGAAAATAATTAGAGATTAAAGATTAAAGATTAGAACAGATCAGATTTACAAACACCCAAGTATTTTACAGCATCAACACGCATCTCATCTACTAATGCAATTGACCCTTGGCTAAGCCCCGCCCTCCTTAGTTACTGTTGCCAGGCCTGTCAAGCTTTCCATTCACGCCCTGCACATGTGCAGTTTATAGTGATAATTAAAGCTACTACAAAGAACATTAATACTTTGTTGATTTTGGAGGCCCCTGTGGACAAAAGTGGTAGTGTTTCCACCTTTAATAGGAAATAAATAAATAAAATAAAATAATCTAAATGAAAATCTCCTCTTTTTTAAAAGAACAACTATATAGAAATAACCTATCTTCTTGTGGATGGCCTTGTTTGCTTCTGTAGGTCATATAGAGGCAACAATATTAAAATGAAACAGTTTCAGAGCCAGATAAAAAAAATAGTGGCTTTAACATCAAAATTGCCAGTATATTGAAATGAAACACCAGGTCTTCACTTCCACGGAGAAGTAAACAAAAGCAGCTTTTCATTTCTAGCTCATTAACATCACAAAAGGAAGCGCAGGGATTAGATTAAGTGCAATGGACCTTGAAATGGTCACCCAGCCATAAAAATGTAGTTTGTCTAGCGGTAACGTTACTGTCGCTAGTAAGTTAGCATTAGTCAGACATGTTAACATTTGCAGCTTTCATTAGAGCAAGCGTTCTTAACCTTTTGTAAACTAGGAACCATTTCTGCAAATCCGAAAATTTACAATGAAATTGATTGACCACCGTCCAACTGATCCATTTTGTGTACTTGCATCTGAGAGAACATTAGCTAGCTAACATGCTTTTATTTCTGCAAATTCTTGGGCACATTTGGGTATTAAAATAACTGGTTTCAGAAATTACCTCCCAGTTTTTGTTTTTTTTTGTTCAATCTAATCACTCAACAGTACCCACCAGTGGGCCACGGCCCAGTGGTTGAGAGTGGCTGCGTTGGAGCAGATAAAGACAAAGTTTAATCCATCCCATACGATGTGATCTTGTATCTTAGGTTTTTGAAGGACTTAAAAAAAGACGCCTCCATTTAAACTCATGAGGCGCCGATATCATTCCGCTTAGAGTCCCATGCACACCACTTCAATATGTCAAGAAACGCAAATATCGACGGACCTGCGGTGCCGAGTTACGGTTGCAAATCTGTGATTGGAAAAATGTTCAAAGGAGCTTAGCAAAGGTCAACCGGATATATCTTTTATTGTGCGGCTCAATCTTTAATGTCACGTTTTGAAGATCAGTTACTCATGAATCTGATGCAGATATGTTTGAACTGTTTTGTGCTCTTTATTTGCATGAATGCTGGATAAATACAGACCAAATATTCCACTTTAGACTCCGTGACTTTTTGTCACAGTTAGAGACAAAAATAATCTTACTCAGGATACTTTTATTCCAACACAGCCGCCCACCACAGACACAAATAGCACCCACACCTCCTGTTAGTGTGATCAGGGAGGTTTTTTAGCTCCCTCATGAAGTCTATGAATATTTTCTTGTTGAAATGTGGCCTGATATGGAAGAAGTCTCACTCTTTGAACTTGGATTAGCTCCTGTCATATCTGTTGGTGACTCTACAGACACGGCCCATCTGCTTACAGTGTAAGAGGGTTTGTTGAAGCTAAAGGTTAAAGCCAGACACTCTGAATGGATGAGAAAGAAGAAGAGTGAAGAACAGATGTGAAAAGAAAAAAGGGAAAATGGAGTGAAATGACAGAAACAAGAGTCAGAAACTTCACCCTGCAGCTGCTTATTGATTTCAGCTTGTAGGACATTTGTCTTGATTTTTCGATATTACTCTGAAGCTTCCAACTGCACCGAGACAATCACTCAAACATTATTGTTGCTCTGCTCCCGGACGTCCGCTCTGGCTGCCACTGAATGTGCGCTGGTGTCCTGGTGGGCGGAGGTGTGATGTATGGCACCATCACTGCGTGGCGCCGCTCCTGCCCCGCCAAATACCAGAGCACAATCAAGCAGATGAGAGTCAGCGTGGTACTGGGAATCCCAGCGGCATTGACTCACTTTGAGTTCTGCGTGTAAACAGAAAAACAGATGGCCACGCTGCCAAACAAGTTTCTCTTCCACTGGCTCGCGTGGCGGCACACAGGGACACGGGAGGGAGACGTAGGATCTTTTTTTTTTTTTTGCCAGTTTTATTTTGCTTTGTTCCTGTTTGGCTCATGTACACACAAAGCTACTTTAAAATTCATTGAAAGCACAGGATTAATAATTCAGCTTGAGTTTGGAGAGATGGAGAGATGGTCTGAAATAGTGTGCTCCAAATCAAATCACACCCCTCAGTTGTATGAATTATGCAGGCTAGGGGAGTAACAGATTATGTGTGATGGGATTATGTAATTAGGATACAAGAAGAGGTAACTGTAATCCATTACAGTCACAAGAAATAAGACATAATCAGATTATAGTTACATTTAGTAAAAATGGGATCATTAGCAGGATTTTAAAAAGCACT